>JARFJB010001976.1:7495000-7497500 GCA_036346205.1 Vesta saturnalis
AAAAGGTTGAATTGTTAAACCCTCTTTTGAGTGGTTTGTGCTTTATTTTGTAGTTTTTTTTTGCTATTAATATATACTTGCAGATTCTAAATTTGATTTAAGCGATGTTAAATAGTATGAGCGTTTAATTCAAGAGTAAATTCGTAATACAAATTATTAGCTAAATATACAATAAAAATAAGTACAAAAAACCTTTTTTTAAAACGCCTTTATTTCCAAGTGTACTAATAAGAATAAAATAATTTTTTTATCTACCCAGTAACATCAAAAATTTTTGCGACTAAAAATAAAAGTGTGGGGGAGCTCTTTGTAGAGCCTTGCATTTCATTGTTTGAATGTAGGTGTTGCTAGGCTTTGTTATAAGTATAAGATATCATGTATTATTTTTAGTCACAAAAATTTTTGTTGTTACAGGGTAAATTATTTTATTCTTTTTAGTACATTTGGAAATAAAAGCGTTTTTTTAAAAATGTTTTTTTTTACTTATTTTTATTTTCTACTTTTTAGTTGCTTGGGTGTAAGTTCCAACAAAGAAAGAAACTCAATTTTTCAAGACCCTGGTTTGATAAACAAAAATTTCGAACTTGGCCAATATACACATGTATGCCGAAATTCAGCTCAACCGGAGATCGGAAAATAGTTGATTTTTTTTTGACCGAATACAATACTTTGAGTCCCCCGGGCACAGCCCCCTGATCTTGAACTCAACTTGTCGTATATTTTTGTGTATGGTGTTATGCTAAAAGCTTAAGTGCTGAATTTCAAGGCAAAACTTTCTACCATATTTGGCCAAATTTGGTCGCAAAAGTCTAAGCAAAAAACAAATATTCGTGTATTATCATCAAGAATACCTATGTATGCCAAATTTCAGCCCAATCGGAGATCAGGAAGTTGTTGAAAATTCACTTACAAGATTTGAATCGGACAGACAAAGTGAGTTGAATAGAAGCGTTAAAAAATTATAATAACATCTACTAGTTTACTATAGACTCATTTCCTTGTTTGCAGAATGCCACTTTGCGTTTCATATTATACTGCACCCTTGCATAATTAGCTCTTTAACTATTATAGTGCAGTCATTTGGTGTTATCCTCATTTTCATACATAACCTTATTTGATATTGTGTATAATTGCACATGTACACGGAACTTTAATTTTTAATAATTTTGAATTTTAATTACTAGGTCGCATTTTTATCCTGTTTAATATTAACATTCTGACGATGACCCAAAGTTAAGGCGACCATTCGTCCCGTATTATACGACACAATCTCTTTTGTAAACACACTATTTCGAGTATGTAAATATTTTAATAAATTAGGTAAATGTTTCGTATTATAAAAAAATCCCTTTTTTGTCCCGTTTCTGACGTTTCATCGTTTACAAGGAATTAGTCAAAGTCTAGAAAGTACGAAAAATATAGCACGCCCTGCAGCTAAGGCATAATAGGATAACATCACAAGTTCTACAATTTACGAGACTAAAGTATCACTTTTATCGACTTAAATAAATAGCGCGAAATGAATTTGCTTACCACGTTGTGTGGAAATAGTATTTTGTCGTAGATTAGCATTAGAACGCTTTGGTTATTATTAAGTACCGGTACCAAAAATAATAATGAAATTTAGAAAATTGTTACTAATTATCAATTATAATCCTATTTTCATTAGATAAAAATAATCTGATTTTTTTTGTCGCTTTTGGTTTACAAGAAATTAATTGTCCTATATATATATATATATATATATATATATATATATATATATATGACAATGGTACAATGTGAGTAGGATTGCACTCCCTATAACAATGAAGGTACTACGCGCAATCTGAAATAGTATTGGTTTAACGACTCATGAAACAAAGATTATTTTTATTTATACTAGGGTTCAAAACATTCTACAAGAGGGTTACATCGCATTTTGATCAAAAAGTCAAAGGTTTTTTTCTGGCAATTTGGAAATTGGCGTCTACGCTGTTTTTCCCTCTGTCTTATCCAATGGCTGTTTCCATCATACCGAACATCAGACACTACGCCATGCACGCTGTGTTTCCGATGGCTAGAATGGCCTTGTTTTAAATAAAATGTGGCAACACTTCTTCGGAAATCTAAACAAAATAAAGAACCTGGTCCATGAATTTTGGAGTACAAAATCCATGCATTTGTTATGGACATCGATCATTCGTACCAGTACCATTTTTTGCCTCTAATCCTAATAGCATATTTGCCAACTATCCAGTCATGATGACCAACACCTCCCATATATTGATTGTACTTTTTGATAACATTAGGTCGGGGGACATGAATTATTTGTTGTTTAGATTTACACCACCTTGAAGCATTACCCAGTGGTTCAATGGTGTCAAAATTTGTACTAATTGTTACACATTTGTTATCGTTCTTTCTTTGACAGTCCTTTTGAACTTAAAAGTGAGCATTTATCCGTTTTGTTTTCACTCATTGTTTCTGTAAGAAGTAGGATATGAAAAGTATAGATTAT
>JARFJB010001976.1:7500000-7570000 GCA_036346205.1 Vesta saturnalis
TTAGGCTATCAAATGCAGATGAAAAGAAAGTCAAAACATGTTCTAAAATATTAGTAAACAATCTCTAAAAAAAACTGACCGATGACTGGTATTATCCGCCTGGAGTAAGGTACAATCGATCAGTCATAAGCATAATATCGACTACAGTACAAAGTCGTCTATTCACACTTATTATGCTTCTTGCACGTTTGTACAGCCAGCAGGACTCCAAATACTACAGGACCTGCACCGCCACCAAATTTCCCTGTTAATCCCAAAATCGTAGTTTTTTTCTTATTGACACTTTTCCTGTCCTTTTTGGAAAGTAATTGTCTCTTAAATTGTGTACTTTTCTCAACCCCTTCTTGTCTCTTCTTCTCTTTTTTTCCAATATCGGTTTGAATGGAGTCGACGTCAGAAATTGAGATTGCTGTTTTCTCTTACTCATGGTCCTATCCTTTGGTAACGGACGAATTTCAGTAGGAGATTTGTTTTTTATCATCATCTGTTACATCATCATCGTGGAGATCACGTTCTTCCGAATCAGATGAAGTGTCATCGCTTAATTAGAGAAGTGTTACGTTGGCGTCATCTTTTTAGAGTTACTGGAGGTTGTAATTCCTTAGGATTCGAACTGCAGCTAGGTGGATGTGCGCGATTATCAATTTTCAAAATTATTATTTGTAAATAAACTACTTGGACCTACCTTAATACCCGCTTCTTCGTTTTCGTGTGTAATTCTTCTTCCGAAAAAATTTACTTATCCACAGGTTAAATACCAGTGACTTGGAATCCTTTTATACCTTTTTCTATAGTACCAATTCTATTGAAGGTTCTTCCGAACAACTCTGCCACGTCAGACAAGACAACTTTATCGTAGTTTTGGATCAAAGGCCCAAAGAGCGACACATCTAGGGGCTGTAGCTTATGAGCTGTGTGCTGTCATAAAACTTTGATGCCGTTTTCACGGCAAAAATTGTATGAATTTAGATTAGAGTGAGTACTGTGGTTGTCTAAAACTAATAGCACTGGATCTGTAATAGCTTTCACGAAACGAGCAAAGTGTTTGACCCGTTCCTGGAATAGCTCTGAGTAATCCATTTATAAAGTGAACCTGTGGGCCCATTTCTTCCCAAGCCTTCTTTCATCCTTATTCGTTTAAAAATGACCATAGGGGGCGCATACTTTCTCGCAGCACTTACGCAACAAACTACGGTGGTCGACTGACCTCGTTCCTCACTGGTGAGGTGCTTGTGTCCTTTCAATGCGAGAACATGTGATGGTCGAAGCACACAATTCCCACGTCAACCACGTTAACTTCACGGTGAGCAATAAAATTATGTTCCTCCATCAGTGTCTCTAAATTTCTGTAAAATAAATCAACTTCTTCGATTGAAAGCAAGTACTCTATTCAGACTAGTTGCTTCTGGTCTTCTTCAGCGACAATCTAGGATTACGTTTCATGAAACCATGAAGCCAGTCTTTGCGACACATATTCTTTTCTTTATAAATGCATGTTATTTTTTATACCATTTTCGCAATCACTCGCTTACTTTCGAACAGTTTTTGGAGTTAAACCATAAAATAGCTTAGATGATTGCAATATATGACTCTTGATCACGAGTGAAAACTGATTTTCCACCCAGATTTAGTTTCTTATTGGGAAATCGTTTGCTCAAGCGATCCTGAAGAGTACCATAAGGAATTTCGTAATGTTTTGCTGCACTTCTAATACTGAATTCCTTTCTTTGCACTGCTTTGACAGCGCGTTGCATTGACTCTTCGGTACAAGATGAACGAGTTGTTTTTCTGACATTTTTTCGGCATCTAGAGTTTTGAAAGCAACAATAATGTTGATTCGGATAAAATCGACCAGCGATAGATAATATCAACCACCTTAGTCGGTATTACCCGCTACACTTTCTTTATATTAGATCAGGGCTACCTAACGAAGTACTTTTCAAGCAATCTAACCACATCAAAAATTTGCCAGTTACAACCCCTCAATAACACCAATACAAATTCAGTAAAATAACTATCCGTAGAGAACACTTACCTTCAAGAAGAAAGCAGTAGTAAAATTGTTAAATTATAACAAAATTTATAAGAAAGACCAAAACTCCGTCTTAATTTCACACACAAACACACACATACACGCGCACGCACACACATACACAGACCGACACATACACACGCGCGCGCGCACGCACGCACGCACGGACCCACACACACACACACACACACACACACACACACACACGCACACGCGCACACGCGCACACGCGCACACGGGCACGCGCGCACACGGGCACGCGCGCACGCGCGCACACGCGCACACGGCGCACACGCGCGCACGCGTACACGCGCACCCGCGCACCCGCGCACACGCGCACACGCACACACGCACACACGCTCACACGCGCACTCGCGCACACGCGCACACGCGCACACGCGCACACGCGCACACGCCCACACACGCCCACACACACGCAGGAACGCGCGCACGCGCGCACCACGCGCACACGCGCACACGCGCACACGCGCACACGCGCACACGCGCACACGCGCACACTCGCACGCGCGCACGCGCGCACGCGCGCACGCGCACACGCGCACACGCGCGCACGCGCACACGCGCACACGCGCACGCGCGCACGCGCCCCCCCCCACACGCGCCACCCTCGCACACGCGCACACGCGCACGCGCACACGCGCACACGCGCACACGCGCACACGCGCGCACGCGCACTCGCGCACACGCGCACACGCGCACACGCGCACACGCGCACACGCGCAAACGCGCACACTCACACACGCGCACACGCGCACACGCGCACGCGCGCACACGCGCACACGCGCACACGCGCCACGCGCACACGCCACACGCACACACGCACACACGCACACACGCACACACGCACACACGCACACACGCACACGCACACACGCACACACGCACACACGCACACACGCACACACGCACACGCACACACGCACACACGCACACACGCACACACACACACCACACACACTCACACACCACACACACACACACACACACACACACACACACCACACTCACACACACACACACACACACACACACACACACACACACACACACACACACACACACACAACAACACACACACACACACACCACACGCACACGCACACGCACACACACACGCACACGCACACGCACACGCACACGCACACGCACACGCACACGCACACGCACACGCACACTCACACACACACACCAAATCCGACCTATACAGTTTCAGGCCCTTATTACGAGATAACAGCACATGTCAGATTTTGAGCATGAGCGGTGATTTTTAAATTATTGCTGTGGTCGATATTAGCCTCTGTTCAATATTACACCTACTTCCCCTACTTACTTTCATTAATCTGCTGAATACCTAAACTTTTTGTTGAAAATTTGTTATAGGTGAAAATAGTAAATGGGTACATGATATGCAACAGGTAGGGTTAAATCACCCGTAGCTGAGTCGGATCAAGCGGGCGGTAAAATTTAATTTTGCGATTTGGTTGTAGTGGAGTGCCATAACATCTAGTGGACAAAATAATGATGGAGTAATTTATAGAATAATTCAGGTAGGCTCAATGATACCCATAATACTCATAAAAGAAGGGAACAAACCTGTTTAACTTTCGTTGCGTCTGCTCTACAATATAAATATGTCAGACTCTTGGAGTTGTGCTGCAATAATGTTTCAAAACACACACAAATAAAATGGTACTCATATACGAAACTACTCGTTTTCAACACAAACATGTCATTGAACTTTGACTTATTTATGTTTAACACAATTTTCACAATGAGTGGGCTACCCTATCCATTATCGACTTACAAATAAAACCCTAAACTGGTTTTTACACCAAGAATATTGAAAGAACAATCAACAAATAAATTATTATAAGTTTTGTTCATAACAAAACTTATAATAATTTAATATTAGTCAAGTTGCTTTGGTTTGTGTGAATCCTTGCGATATTGCACGCTCACATTCCATTAATATAAGTAATTTGATTGTAATCTCATTATATTTAGAATTGATATCAGTTCTATATACATAAAGACAAAATTTACATCGAGTGGGGCTTGAACCTTGATGGCGCAGTTGGTTAGCGCGGTACTCTAGCAAAGTACAGGTCGTAGGTTCAAATCCTACTCGAGGTAAACTTTTTATTTATGTATTTAATAAAATTAATAATAATTTTTAATCAAAAAATAAAATTATGGTAGTTGGTAGCCAGCGTGATGTTGAAGAAAAAAACTAGAAAAACGATAAAATAAGCGCGTTTATTGGGACTATAAAACTATCTTAATTGTATAATGAAGTAATAACGTAACATATGTTACGACATTCCCTTGCGGGGTAGGCCTGCTGTTTGTTTAGAGATCTTTTCCATGCTTTCCTATCCCTGCATGCCTATCTCCCGCAAAATTCATACATTGTCTCCGACACGCCCTTTTATTTTTAAAACTCCTTATCCTTCTTTCTTTTATCACACATTCTAATGCAGTCGGCCAAGTTTTATGCGGCCTATCAGGTCCGGCCTTACCTCTAACTTCAGCCACACAAATTTGCTTTCTTAATCTTTCGTTGTTCATTCTTGTCCCAGCTAACGTAGTGTACCAATGTTATACCTGCTTATCTATCATCGTCTTTTCTTCGCCACACTCCTTCATTATACACTCATTCCTCATCTTCTCGTTTTACCGCATGCGCTTCTCAAGAATTAGAAGATTATGTATTTAATAAAATTAATAATAATTTTCTCAGATCTGTTTGTAGCTTGCCCGCAGTCTCGCTTAATAAGACTGTCATCTGCATAGACCAGAACTCGTACGTTTACGTCACCAACCATTACACCATATGTATCGGCGCATGATTGCCTAACACCTTTATCCATGTATACGTTGAATAACCACGCTGACATCACACAACCTTGTCGCATTCGTTGCTCAATATTAAAGTATTTACTCCCACCTCCTCTCACCCTAACACAGGCCCGGCTACCGTTATATACTGCCCTTATTCCGTTTAGAATTTTATTTACGCACATTGATTTAATATTTCGCAGAGATTCTCCCTATTGACTCGGTCATATGCTTTCTCCAGATCTACAAATGCACAATGCAATTTTTTTTACACTCATACACTTTTCGATCACCTGCTGGAGAGAAACCATCCGATCGACACATCCTTTCCCTGGCATGAAGCTACCCTGCACATCCCAAATCTTAGTTTGGATAGTTTCACGTACTATATCAATCAGTACTCTTCCAAATACTTAACAGGTACACTGAATAGACTTATTCTTCTATAGTTTTTGCAATCACTCTTGTTCCCTTTACCCGTATACAGTGTTACAGTGATCGCGCTCTTCCAATTACTCGAAATTTTTTCATACTTAAGGTATGCGTTCAATAATTCATACAATCTTCGCATAAGCTTTGTACCTCCATATTTTAAAATTTCACGAGCAATTTTATCCATGCCTGCGCCTTTACTGTTTTTCAACTCTCCTACCATTTTCACTAACTCACTTAACCCAATTTCACTCACTATTCCTTTTACATTCTCCTTACTAAACCCTTCAGTCCTATTTTCATCACTACTGTACAGCTTTCCGAAGTAGTCTTGCCAGCATTTCTTCACTTCACAATCGTCCCATACTATTTCACTGCTCCTATTCATTACCTCTGCAGCATTCTGTTTTGGGCAGGTTTTGTATTTTTGGCCCATTTCCCTCAAAATCATTCTGAATTTTTCCTTCTTTCACTGCCAT
Source organism: Vesta saturnalis (assembly GCA_036346205.1). NCBI lineage: Eukaryota > Metazoa > Arthropoda > Insecta > Coleoptera > Lampyridae > Vesta > Vesta saturnalis. The sequence continues at coordinate 7,505,803 of JARFJB010001976.1, forward strand.
CACTTCCTCTTTATTTAGTCTCACAGCTTCTTTCACTTTTTTGTTTCTTAATCTGTACACCTTATGCAATCGCTTTTTCTCAGTCTCATTTTTTGCAGCGTCCATGCACTTTCAATGTCACTGTCTTTTATTTGTTCGTTCCACACTGCTTCATTCACATTCAACTCCTTGCTCCATAGCATCTGCATATTTCATTCTCGCACCATTATGTACCAGTTTATCTACCCTAACTTTGGATCTTCGCACTACGTTAGCTATCCTTCTCCAGAGCCACTTTTTCCCTAAACACACTCTCCTACTACCGGGTAGTTCTGGAATTTATTTAGCCTACTGCCCCGACAAAAAAGGAAGTAAGAAGTAGACAATAGAGACAGAGCCAAGAAAGATGTAAGTAATATAAATGTGTACTTACTGTATATATTTTTTTACTTACTTAATTTCAATTACATTACATTGGTTCTTGTGCGACTTACCGGACTTGCTGTAATTTATTTGAGAAAGAAAATGATTAATAATCATTTGATTTGATTGGATTAATAACGATTAATAATTATTTTTATTTTAGAGTTTCGATTACGAAAATTAGAGCTAGTTATTTGTCTACCTAATTTAGATTTATTTGTTTCTGTTTAATGTGTACTGCGGATCACGGATTCGATCTAGTTATTTATTATTATAATCTAAGCTAATAAAGTAAATTCTTGAGACAATGATTATGTTTGGGTTGTTTTTGAAAGCGTTTTATTGCATGTATATACATTAAGCACGAACTGACCGCTTATTTCAATCGTAAGAGCTGTACACTTTTATAATTCACATCTAACATGTCTTGTACTTTATCCTACTGTTACAAGTACGTATTTATGATTGCTTTATATACCCCGCGTTACCGTGGAGTAAAATAGTGATTTTATTAGTTCTCTATGTTTCTATTGTTATTGCAAAATGTTTACGTTCAAATCTTAGACAAAAGGATGGTGTTTGCGATTTAAGTTTACTTTACGATTATGTGACTTTTAATAATCGTACGTGACATGGGTTTAAAGGAACCGTACTTTTCATAGAAATTCTGTGCTATAGCAATCTTAAAGACTACTTACGTGCCTTTTTTATCTATAAAATCATTTCACACGTTACTAATATTCTACTGGTTAGATTATTATTACCCCTACCGAGCAGTACTTGATTGATTTAGAAATTGTCATTTTTCACTCGGACATGTTTCACTAACCGAAGGTTGAAACCGGAGCGCACTTAAACACGTCACTTCGCTTTGACGACTTTGATACATTCTATAAAAAAATTTCGTAGCCAACAACAAACATTAAACTCTTCGTCTGGGTTCATGTTAGGAAGTTTTATGCAAATAGCAAAATGAAAGAATTTATAGCTTACATCTAATTACCTTATTAGTAAAATGGTTGACCGGTATAAGTTCAAACATATTGGTTTAATTTAATTTATACTAGAGGCCACTATAAATATTAACTTGAAGAAAACAGGAAATTTTTCCACATTAGAGTCGACTGTTTAAAATACTAAAATGGGCTGCAGGTCAGAATAGCTCAATCTGGGATCCATCGTAATCTAATTTGGGTAAAAAAATGCCGTGTCAAAACAACCCAACAAAACGATTGCATATAGTCTGCTACACGATCAAGTCCAGTCTTGTACAATAATCTTTAGGCGCCACCACAACCTAGAATTTCTCTGAAGTAAGTAGTTCTAGACGAGTTTTCAAATTAATCCTACCCGACTCTGGATAGGATTATAGCCTACTCGATAAAAAATACACAACTTAATCTCAAACGTCCAACACGTACAACACCCTTTCCCATTTTACGTTAATTCCGTTAGATAACTATGCACTTTCTTGAGTAAATACGAAATCGACAACACCAGTTGGTGATCAGTCACGTACATGTGAGCGGTAAGTAATGTATAACACGTGCCGCATGAATACTCTGCTTAAAGTCGAAGCTGCCAAAGTAACAAGAGTTTGTCTTTCTGGAACACACTTTTTGTTTTAATGAACGGCCAATCACAATAACAACTTCGGCCGTGATCGATTTACTAATTCGTATTAAAATAGGCGAAATTTTATAAATAACTCGTAGTTGTATATAGGTGCACTAGTGTGTACATTTTTCTTAATTCTTAATAGGGTTCACGTTCACACATGCTGCTGTCGTTACCAAAAAAAGGTTAACATAATGCTTACAATAGTTTTCTTTCTTGCCTTTATGCTCACCATATAGCGGGCAAAGCTTTGATATCTCTCCCATACACTTGGAAGTTGCTTTGTAAATTTGAATACACTCCCACTCACACAAGCGTTTCAGAACACAAATTTTATTGTGCTAGAATCACGTTTTTAGAAACCCGCCTTCTTAAAAGTTTTTAGGAAAAACCCACAATTTTATGGAACTTCAAAACTAAAATCACTCTATCGAATAGTCAAAGTCAAACTAAATCTTTTATGGTAACTTCACGCTTGCGCGAAGTTTCTTTCCGTAAAATTCAATAAATTTTAATATTCATATACAAACAACATTCCATTAAATAATTCAAAATCTGGTACATGAAAATTAGTTTAAAAGCTAATCAAAACAAATAAAAACAAAGTAGCAAACAAATTATTCAGCAATCATACAATCACACATTTGAGCAACCACTCTAACAATGCGAACAAATCAAACGTGCAAACCAGATGGTCAAATCCCAAACATACGTAGAATTCAAGTAGGACTAAGTTAGCCAACACACGGAAGCATACGAATAAACAAACAAGTAGGCACCCCACCCACACAAATTATCAAATCAAACAAACAAGTTTTTGAACACCCATACATACAAACGTAAAGAAACCAGCTAACAATCACATACACGCAAACAAGAAAGCAAGTTATCGTTAGTGTAAATATGAGAACAGCACGCAAATAAACCAAATAATACTACTGAATTCTAACATCCATAAGCTAGCTAACCAACATACCAAAGAATACAAATACGTAAACAAACATACTAACACACAAACGCATATACCAGCTAGCTAACGTACAGCGAACCAAAGAAAATTACTGAAGCACATGCAAACATACAAATACAAAATCACCAGCAAACAACTTTGGCACCAAAATACAAATACGATAAGTAAAAAACAAATTACGCACACCCATACGTACACGCACACGCACAAACACACGCACACGCACACGCACACGCACACGCAGATGCATACGCACACGCACACGCACACGCTCACGCACACGCATACCCACACGCACACGTACACGTACCCGCACACGCACGCGTACACGCACACGCACACGCGCACGGACACGCACACGCACACGCACTCGAAGGAAGTTGTTTGATATTTTCTTCATCTTGCCTTTGTTTTGTATTATTTACTCAGATTAGAGTTTAAATTGTACCAGAAGATGATCTAATTCTACAAAAATGTTCTAATATTTGCAGATAGTCGATCTGTGTGGCGAGATACTTTGTGTTGGTTTAAAAAAAGAATTTGTAATTATATAATATTAGAAAGCTTATAGAACGTGGGAGTTTTCCAACATATTTGAGAAAGATGCGCAATACTGGTATGCTCCTACAAGTGAAAGGTTTAACACTGCTGTAAGTAAGTGATGTGTTTTCCCAAATAGCTAAAGTAAACAAAAAGTACCTACTATATAGTACGTAAAATTAATAACTCTCAGTCGCGCATTGGGATTACACTGCTCATCAGACCATAAATCGTTGTCGTTCTTACATATTCTATTTGAGGTAAAGGTGGTTGTCCAGTTTACGCTGCTATGTTCTATCATTGAGTAAAATTTACTCAATGGTTCTATTTCAAATTGCTAATGTAAGAACAAGAATAATATACAGTCTGACGAGCAGTATGTATATAAGTGCTAATCCGAAATTGAAAGTTACTCATTTTGCGAACTATAGTCGTGGAATCTGTTAAGATAAAGACAACATTTGCGTATATAGAGGCCTTATGTTCCGACAGAATACAGAACCTTTCTTTATTCGCAGAGAAACTTTTCTTACTGACAGAGAAGTCTTCTTCACTGGCAAAAAGTAGAAACCTTTTATGTTGAACATTCCTAGTGCATTTGACGAAATCGGCATACGGTAATGTATAATCAAATGTAGTAGAACCCTATAAACTCCAAACCAATTTGTTTTATATGCATATGAATTTAATTCTCATTTGACTAATACTACATAACCTCCATTTGTTTGTTTATCCTTTGACTGTTTCCTAGATTTACTTCTTTTAATCATCACTTATTACACACTTTAAAGAAAATGGGGATCCCCTGATATCAGTATCAGCTGTCCAATAAGTAATTATGACATTAAGTGTTTATATCTTAATTCATTATAATAACGAAATTGCAGCGTGTGGCAAGCGCCTTGCGTATATCTGAGAAGACTGTGAGAAATATCAAGTCTCGAGCTGCATCTAACCTTATTTTAACAAGTCCGGGTAATAAACGACCGCGCAAGAAAACAAAATGTGACGATCTACCTGAAACATCCAAAATGGGGATAAGGAATACATTATACAATATGCATGCACAAAGTGAGTAATATTACATCACAATCTTTTACACATGTTTGATATACTAATTTGTTTATAGAAAAACATGTCACAGTTGCAGGCTTAAATGCAGAAATTCGTAACAGTCGTCACATATTAATAATTGACAGAAGCTTTCATCGTACAATCCAGTCGCTAGGATTTAAATTCAAAAAAGACTTCTACCGTAGAGCTTTATTGGAAAAAAGTTACATCGCAGAAATGCGAATTACACTTCTTATACAATACATTAAAGAGATCAATTCACCTAATCGTTGACAAGTAAACCCTTTTAATTAAAACCATTATGGGCTAATTGTGTGCGACATACTGAAAAAACAATAAATCAATGGTATAAACGGGAAGAAATGTTGGACATCACAGTTGACAAACTGATTATTTACATTAGGAACTATTTTGAAAGCTCGGATGTAGATAGTGACTCTGATTAGAAGCTTTACAGTTTGACAACCTAGAATTAGTAATACAAGTGTGTTAGTTCATATTTAATACAATGTCTATTAGTAATGTATTTCAATTATATAAGAAGCCCATTCTTAAAGAATTCACAATGGTGAACATTAATTCACCCGATTAATTAATTAATTAACTTTACAACGATGAGACCCAATACGCTATATTTTTACAAAAACGTCTTTCACATATTGAGTGGCTTTAGTTTCGATATAGTATTGATCTAATTTTCACGTGAAAACACAAAATCGTCACAAAATGTTGCTACATGGTGCAATAATAATACAAACCCTAACAATTAACATACTTAAAGAAATGTTTTAATTACTTATAGACATATTTGCTAATAATAGAGAAATTGTGTAACCCATACGTAAACAATTATCTTGCAAAAAATGTTTATTGAGTGTAACATAATTTTGACTGACATAAAGATCGAATAATGAACTAACTATAATCTGTCCAGAAACGAAGCGAAGGAATAAATCAACATGTTTGGCAGATTCCAAGGGCAATGGGTTGTTTTATGATATGTACAAGTATATTATTTAATAATACTGTTGCTTTACCTTAAATTTAAAAACGCTATAAAATGATTTCTAACAAACCAAGTGTTTTCTAATTAAATGATATATTACAATGATATCTTTAAAATCACTATCTATGGTTAAGTTTTCAATAAAATATTGCAATTGTACACGCCTATGATCTTTACTTTAGAACTCAACAACAGGTACGTCCCATTGTTAAAGGATTAGCAGATATTAATAGATAACTTATGTTGTAACCCTATAGTATGGAAGCGGTATATCCTAAAACCAGTACTTTGTATTAAGTACTTAATACAAAATCGTGTACCGTTTATATCTAAAATAAATGAACTATTTTAATTTATACCTTCGATTCGTTTCTGGACAGACTATAATCGCGTTTGTAACCTTTAATTTTTGTTATTTTTTATTAAGAATTTATTTAATTATTGTGAACATTATTGGTGTGGCATACTTGAGAACATGTTGGTGATATCGATACTAACAAGTTTACTATTTGCTGATATTGTATTTGTCTTAATCTTTCAGTAATAAATTTTGATCAATTATCTAACAATGTTAACTTGTACTAACCTTACAGGCCAAATATGAATCAGGGAATTGGTATGACACTTTGTTTTAAGGTTATACTATTTAGCAGTAACTGTCTTTTGTCCTTCTAGCTTAATTGCCTTTACTAGGCCTATACTTCTGAAGAATACTGCATACACAACCTTTTTCATAGCTCGCTGCTTCTTTGTCATTGTCGGAGTTTCCACAACTTCGCGAATCTATACACGACTCTCTTGGTAGGTAGGTACGTCGAAAAATGGTATATAAGTTTCGTCACCTGTCACTATTTTGGGAAAAATTTGGTGTCCGCCATTATTTAGGAGATATAAGTTTCATGATAAATTCTTACACGATGTGTTTTTTTGGAAATCAGAAAGGTGGTACGACACAAAACGACTAACCTCTTTCTTTTAAATGTAGGTGATCGTGTATTATTGTTCTCACACCTGAGGATTCAATCTTGAGTTGATGCTCTATAAGCCATAGGAGGTCGCCCTGCTACTTTTTGATGCTGAACACAATTATTTTCTCGTTCAAATTCCTTATATCATCGGTAAATTGTAGCCAATGAAGGTGCTTGTTCACTAAAAGCCGAATCTAAACTCCCTTTGCACTCATAAGCGTTTAAACATTTTTTCAAATCATAATAAATCATGATTCGAACCTGCTGTCTGGTTGATTCCCTTTTTTTACTTGTAATTCCACTTTAAAACATTAATAATTTAAGTTATAATGAACGTAACTTCAACAGCAAAACTTCATATGGTAGATAAAGAAATGCTCTAAATAACAATTTTTTCACGGCTTATTAGATCTTCTTATTCTCAATAAGTTCAGCTCGTTCCTCGTAATTGCTCATAATTATTTCATTTCCTAAATGGTTAACAAACGTTTCTTTTTAATCATAGCATAATTGTATTTTGTTTGATTTAATTCTCGTCTTACATACTAGTCATATTCCGTTTATTTAGTTCTTAATTTATCCAACAGGTTTGCAATTACCGCAAAATTAGCGTGAAATTCTTTTAGACCGGGATAAGCACCGTTTAATGTGATATGATGGGCTTAATATCAATTTTCTCTCTATACAATTTTTATTTTGTATCATTTGGTTTAGTTCACTTTAGAAAAGCCTAATAAAACTTTTAAGCTTTGAAACACTACCAAATTCATGTAGATACAAGAATCATGCTGACTGTGTTATGGTCATAATCCTGATATCGCTAATCTCACTTAAAGTTGCCGTTTATTTGTCGTAAGAGCCACCTGTTTTTTTGTTTTGACGAATGAAAATTTACCGGGTTATTTGTAACGTGTCAATTCTGGTCTATCGTTACCTTAATTTAAGTTTTGAACTTGAGTTATTATTGATAAATATATTTACATTGCGTTGGTACCTTTTTTCTTTCAATAATTGAATTTTGGTATATTTAGATATTTTCTCTTTATGTATGTAATTACGAACGTCTCTGTACATAATGCTGGTATACAAGGGCTATATTAGCCACACCAATTTTGCGCTAACTGGCTGCATTTCCATTTGTTCTACCGTTCCGTTTAGTATGCTTTGCTTCCCTTGTGTAAGGTATGCAATGGCTTTTAATAACATTTTTGTATATATTATATTTAATAGGGAACAAACAAACCAATAGGGAACAGGGGTACGCCTCTACATTAAGGAAAACCGATTGTGTTAAGAAAAAGTTTTCATGAGAATGAATTTCGTATCGTTGTAAAAGCGTGGTGTATGACGTCACGACGTTAACTTGCATAAAATGAATTATAAATGAAGATACCGTTGTTTTGCATCAATAAGGCATGCTCTGTAATATATCTGTTTTCGTCGTCTAAAGTCAGCTTTCGTTGTTCGAAACCTGCTTTTTGTGGTTTGATCTACACTTCCTTTATTTGTATCTTGAAATCGAATGAAAATTATTTTACCTTACCGTACGTTTATGATATGAAAATTACGTTACCTTAATATATGGTCTACATTTCGTTTATTTGTACATTGAAGACTAATGGAAATTACCTTACTTTATGAATGGGAAATAAAATTCTCATTCTGCAGTTCGTTTTAAGACGAAGTTAATATATTTATTTTGAGTACATGTAAGTAATACGTATCTTTTTAATGCAAAAATACCTTTAAGTAAATAACAAATCAGTATAGTGTTGTTTTGATACGGCTAAAGAAACAGCTGTATACGTTTTATTATTAAATACAATGTTGATTATATTTCAGTTTGGATTTTCAGTAAAGATAGATTATAGGCTTGTACAGTTGTGTTAAATTAGAAATTATTTAATATCGTAAATCTTTACGAGAGATGCCTTTTTAGTTATTTTATGTTGATATTAAGCAGACGTTTTGCGTTATTAAATATACATATAAATACAGCTGTCTAGTGTTATTCAGATTACCTATGGTATTAATGTACAACTTTCTCAGTTTTTGTTGTATTTTAATTATTGAACCTATAAAATTGAGTGGCGTCCATAAAACACGCCTGAAAATAAATGAGTTAACAACTATAGTAAGTTTCGTAAGTATTGTACCTTGTTGAGCTAGACCGTGGTCAAATTTACCTTTTTAATATCCAATAATGCACCCCAAAATTTTTATTTGTTATAAGTTGGCGCACAACGTGCGGCTCGATATAATTATAGTCATTATTTGCATTACATTTACAGTGTATATTTTATTGAATTTTGCTTTTGTATATTGTATGTTTACATTTACAGGATTTATATTCATGCAAGTTGTTTTATATCTTATGTTTCCATTTATTGTGTGTGTATGTTATTGTATTTTTTTGAATTTTACGTACAGTTAAAGACATATAACGTGGTTTCAGAATTACTTTCTCATGGAATAAAACCTTGTTTAACTCAGAATCAATGTAGAAGTCAGTTACGTGGTATTTTAGCAACAGAAAAGGATTTACCTTTTGAAAAATTGATTATTCCTTCAGATTATATCTAGAAATTACAGAAATTCAAAAGACTTTCGATAAAATTTTTACATTTTAAGATTTAAATCGCGTTTAATATATTTAAAGAGATGAATAGAATGTTGTCCATTTACGTTAATTATGCTTCTCCATACCTTCGTTTAGTCCAAAACAAATTCCAGTGTATAAATGAGGAATGAAATTTTCAGGAAAGTGTTATGTCATTTTTAGAAAAGGCCGATGACTTATGTGGATCCTGTCTTGTGAGTTATTCAGATTTATTTGTGTCAACACAAGATTTATTTTCCGGTATAGCTTTACAGTGGTTTAGAAATACAAGATATACTGTTAGTACTTGGTCAGAATTGGTTCAATTACTTAAAATAGATTTTTAACTTTTGATTATGAAGATTTGAGTGGAAAGAATGTTGGTCAGTTCCATGTCAAAGATTTGAAACCCATTTTTTCGAAATTTGAATAAGTTTGCAAATATAGTTTATTATAGTGCCGCTGGGCCAGCGAATGTAGTAAGGTTGTCGTATGTATGGGTGATGATAGTAAACCGACTTGGATCGTAACTCTTTGAACAACTTGTGGCGTAGTTTAAGATTCCTCCGGCTCTTATTAAAAAATACATTATACCGCCCATAGAATGAAACATTTCGGTTGTATTCAGAAGTAGAAATGTATTATGTTTGATATTTTTACTCCACTTTTAATCCTAATGGCCATTACAACTTTTTGGTACCGTTACTAACGGCGATGACCAATTATTTAAATGATATTTGTAGAATGTGACAAAAAAAGTGCAAAAGCACCACTTTCTTATCTAGTTATGCAAATAACTGTCGGTAAGAAATATTGCATTGTTATTAATATAATTCTTTGTTTCAGGACTACCCCGGTGATATGCAAAATAGAAGAAAGGAACTGAAATGTTTCGACTTGGTGCCAGTATTTTTATGCTCAAATGTGACTTATGTATAATTCAAGTGCCAGTTTTATTGTTAAGTTAAATAATTTTGTAATTTATTAAATAAATTTAATATTAAACTTAATCTTATTCACTTTCCTTGTCAAGTACTACATATAAATTACAGTGAAGTTATGTTACACGCATAATAGCTAACACAAAGAACGCATGCTTTCAGCTAAGCTCAATGAGTCCTGGTTCTTAATAGAAGTTTGAGGCATAAAATATTGCTGATGGGCAGAGAAAAAAATGTTTACTCTTAGAGAATATGAACTTCAAAATTCACTTACATTGACGTCGTACCTTAACAAACTCTCTATAACTATACCAATAAGAATTTACTCTGTAACTCACTGTCTACCCTAGGACCACCTTCTTAAAGAGCTGAAGAAAATTTCAAAGCATCAATAAAGTCTAACAGGGACCACTTTCTTGTAATTATCTATGACCCCTTTACAATACCACAGAACTATTGTGACTGGGCGGTTTTGGTCCAGCACAACCTAGAAAGTATAACTCAGCAGCTAGCAAAGTAATTAGAGCACTTTGAATGCATGGATAGAAGATTTATTATTTGCACTGGACTAGTCTAAATGTTGACAAGCATAAGCCTTTTTAGAAGTAATCACAGGCCCCATGAATTTTGTTAAATACACTTCCAAAGATTCAAAGTAAAGGGAGAAGGGAACCAAAAAAGAAAACTTAATTAGAACATATACAAATACACAGATAAATAAAAAAAAAATTAAGTATCCAATAAATAATAATTCAATAAACGTATTAAAAAAGAAATCAAACATTAAGTTACAGAACATAAATTAATGTAAACTGTAGATTTATACCAGAAAGATTAGGTTATAAAACCAAATATTGAAATTAGGTTGCCGAAATTGTAATCCTGCAGAGAGCAGTAACACATCCAAGTATTTTGTATATGTAATGTTAGTAATTTTACTTTAATCAAAACGATCTTCATGTGAAATTGTCTGTATTTGAAGTTACTAATAATGAAAAATAAATGCTCGAGGCACAAAGTCTCTATCCTAAATGAAGGATAAGTAAAAAGGAATTTACATTAAAGTTCTTTATGCATAATTCTAATTGAAGTTGAGACATCAAAGACAGTTACAAGGGGTACAAGCATCACTGCTACATTTTGTTAATGCAAACTGATAGTTAAAGCAAATAAGGAAACAATAGTTAACAGTTATTATGTACAAGTTACACACCTAGGAGAATATGGTTAAGTTTTAAGTAAATTTTGTAAGAATTTGTCCATTTAGCTAAATTTCAATATTTTAGATAACGTACAACCGGTACGAATAATCAAATAGTTCAACTGAATTCACTGTATTCAGTATAATAGGTACACAATTTCGACTTGCGGAAATAGGTAGTACATTGCTGTTTTGGCCCTCAAACAGGCAGATGATAGATATATATTTTTGTAGTGTGTAGGTGATGGAATGTACGGTGAGAAATCTTGAGTCTAGGCAGAAGGCGGCAATCTAATTTTAGCAAAAATCGTTACAAACAAAAAAGTTATTTTTTGAAGTAATCAGACTGACATGATATCATCAGTGTACAGAAAATAGTGCAGAAAAATAAAACGTCTTGAAGCAATTCCAGATGTTTCATGTGTAGTTAAAGAAAGTGTGAAATCACTTTAACTTACCACATTGCACACATATGTTTTGATCAAAAACTTAACCTCCGAGTCAAACTCGTTGACAAAGGAATATACAGTATAATTATTCAATATAAATGGTGCGGTTGATTATATCCCGATTAATTTGAATCGTTTAATTAACTATTAATGAGAGAGTTCTAGTGCACGTGTTTTTCAATTTACGATTTTCTTGGAAAAATTAAAATTAAATTCTAACTCTACCACTAGATGTCACAAAGTTTTATGAAATTTGTATATTTATAAGTCAATAAGTTAATTCCAACATAACCATAAGAAAATAAATATACACAATGATGAGTTAAATAATTATTGGTATTCACAAAATAGAAATTGACAATTTAATTAGAGAATAGGTAATAAGAATGGTGTAACGCAGGGGTTTTACTTAGGGTTAAATTATTGTGTATATTTGCAAATAATTTACAAAAGTAGTTATTTGTATGCCAAGGACGCAAAATGCTACTTTGCGGCCCGAAAGGAAAATTAGCGGGTGAGGCCGCTTAGGGCCGAACCCGAAGATCTTGAGGCCATCGGACATTTTGTGTCCGTTGCATACACAATGTTTTGTGTGCAATCGTTAAATACATATGAATACACATTAAATTCAAGCTATTTATCTGCACAGTCGGTACTAAAACTTCAGTGTACTACGACGAGGAAGAGAATAAAATTTACCTAGCAACGCGGATACGTCAAACAACAAACAGCATTAATTACAAAATTGTACTTTGCAATTAAACATAATTCGTTTAATTTGGTACAAAACATTGAGGTTATGCACCTACATTTATTTGTATACAAAGTTGCTACAGAATCAGCACAAAGTGCCATCTATCACACTGCTAGAAGTAATTGAACGGACAGCAAATATTTTGCGTCTGCTTTCCGCTCGAAACTGAAGCAAAATTGTTTTTGGCTGTCGCTGCGTGGGGGGCAAAATGACATTTTGCGGAGGTTTATAGACAAAGGAAGTTGTGAATGTGGACGAAATGCGCAAAATCAGATAACGCACGTCACAAAAGACATTTGACCTCAGTAAAGGTGCCTACATGTAAATCCAAATAATTAAAATAATAACAGTGATCGGTTTGTCACGCAGTGGTTATTTATCAAGGTACCATTAACACTCAACCAATCGATTTACGGTTCAAATCCCAGCTAGATGGTATACATAACTTTTAGATTTGGATAGTTTCAGGTGTGTAGAGCCAATGACTACCTCAACTAATTCTTAACTTGCCGGGGTTACAAAGCGATAAATTTATGTTCAAAAAGTGAGTGAAGCCTAAAGGCCCCGTTGGACAAACGGACGTCGCGTGAAATGAATACTTTTTGTGCGAGTTGCATACAGTATTTAATCTACGTTCATAAAAATAAACAGTTTCATTTTGTGGCAGTAAGTGTCGGTAAATTAAAAAGTATTGTTTAATAATGTAATATTTAATGCTTAATTGTGCTTAATTATTATTGTTAACCTGTTTTGCTGGATATTACATTTTAAAATGCTTCATTTGCCAGTACACTGATTTCTGATGGTGTGTTAAAAATCTGTATTCATCTCCTTCAAATGTCATTCACATTTTTGTCCTCCCAGACATTCGAACGGGGCCGCACTTTACGTCCGACACTTTCTACTCTATGCACCAGTGCCATTTTTTAAATTTTGGCCTTTCAGTCCGATAGGAAAACAGTGAGAACGAGAGGAAAAATAGGATGGATCAATCATAAAAAAAGGGTGTCCGGCAATACTTAGCGAGCTCAGAAAATCGGAGAGGCAATATTAAGGAGCCCATGGTAGGTCCTCCCTTGCTTGTATGGTGTACCCATGTCGCCCGTCTTAAAATTATTTGTTTCAGCAAGCGGTCTAATACTTTTTGTGTAATTTTTTAAGATCTTTAAGAAGCAGAATTAGATCACTTATTATTCACTGTGTACACGTATAGTAGATTCGGTCCCTATTTGAGGAGGAGGTTCTAACACGAGCTGTATTGCGCTTTGGCGTAGATTGTTTAAATCTCAATCGCCACGCAGCTTTCCGCAGCTCAAAAGAAGTTGCTAACCAAACTATAGGGTAGTGAAAATTTGTAGGCTGTTAAAGTAGCCACTTGAATTAAACTGAATTAATTAAAAATACATGGCAATAACCCAAAGAGCAAAAGAATTAAATTAACAAAGTAATTGTCGACGGCTCTTAAGGAACTAGGAAGAGAAAATGGTTTCTAAGAATAGTATCGAACGACTAACCACCTGCTATATACAGGGCGTCCACTAACATTTAGATAAGATTGTTACCATTCGCTGTTTAACTATACGATGCGGTGAATCAGATTAAGGGATTCAGTAAAACCGGTAACGACAAATGTGTGTGCTAAAGACGCATTGAAAGAGCATTTGAACATCGTTTTAAACCGTGTCGATAAAAAAAGGGCAGTTGAGTGCAGCGGGCGTGAGATTAGTTGCTAGCAGTCTGCGATCGCCAACTATACAACAGAGATTATCACAAAGAAATTGTACCGTAATAATTGTAATCTAAACATACCGAACGCGACTTAGTACCGAGAAGCAAAGTGGAAAGAATGGCAACCCGACAACCTTGCTAAGCTTTGGCAACAAGGTATCTGTGGATGGGATGTTGTAGAAGGGAGTTGCATTAATTATCCGTTATCCAACATTCTCTGGCGGTTAGACCAGAGCAATTGTCGATTCACCCACTCTTCGTCTCGAGTCAAGTAAACGGCGCTGTTCTTCTAAATGCAGTAAACCAATAGACAAGCGTGGGAACCAAAGAACCTCTAATCACTAAAGGCGATGCAACATAGGGGTAACCTGCGATAATCTAGACGCTGGCCAGATCGGGAGTGACAACGCTTGCAGTAGGTTTTCTAAAATGCGAGTTCTTCTTACGTACAGACAACGGCTTTCTATTGTAACCATACGCGTGAGACGTTGTCTCACAAAAATTTAAGAGAGCATAGTATTCATGCATGCACAAACACTTTACATCCTCTGGTCTGTCACCGGAAGACCAGTGTTCTAACTAACATATAACAACCAAAGCGTAACATGCGTATGCTGCCTCATTACTCTTGCTATCGGGAGAATTTTAGGTTAAGGGAAGTTTATTTTAGGGCATCGGTCAGCGGCGCACAGATACCCTTTCACAGCTCTGATTTTGGAGTAGAGGAAAATCTTACCAAATTAAGACAAAGCAGACACAAGCATCATATGCATGAAGGTATCTTCTCACTAAATAGTAAAAATACACCTTATCTAGATTTAAAATCACTCTTAAGGACCCCGGTTTATAGATGATTGGATCTCGGGATACAAGCTAAAGTCTAGACCGTAGGTATTCAATAACTTAATTTAAGAAGTAAGGGCAGAGTCTTGAATTACCATACGATTAGGCGATAGATAGGTTTGAAGTTAAGTAACAAAGAGAAAGGGCGCGGGAATAGGTTCATGCAGGTACTAGATAAAGTAGATGTACAGCGCCGCACGAGCAATCGACATCAGAGCACCTGGTTTAATAAAGTGGCGTTTCTTAAGAAACTTGGCTTTAAGCATTCCTTCAGGAAGTTAGTTGCATATCTAAACAAATGTATTACAATAACAATCATTATTTTTTAATGTATATTGTGACAAATAATATCATGCTACCGTAGTTAGCGTGGTTTCGTGAGGAAATAGTGTATTTTGGAAAAGTGCCTAATTCCGTTCATGGATGTAATTCGCATTGTAGCGGATCCAAACATAAAACAGTTGTGTAAATGCAATATAAATGTTGTGTAATTATTAACGTTAGACCTATTACGGCTAACAAAGAACCTTCACAGATTAAAACAAGGGTAGTGGATTAAATTAAGTACTGACCCGTCATGAGATTATTGACCTTTAATAAAGTTTACTTCAATTAAACTGATACAGTAAACACTCACGCACGCACGCACGTACACTCACACAATTAAGTACTGACCCGTCTTGAGCTTATTGACCGTTAATAAAGTTCACATATACACATACACATAAGCAACACACACACACACACACACACACACACACACACACACACTCAAACACATGCACACCCACACGCACACGCATACGCACACGTACACGCACACGCACAGGCACATGCACAAGAACACGCATACGCATACGCACACGCACACGCACGAGCACACACACACGAACACGCAGACGCACACGCATACGCACACAAACAGGCACACGCGCACAAACACGCACACGTACATGCACATGCACACGCACAGGAACACGCACACGCACACGCACACGTACACGCATCCGCGCACGCACACGCACACGCATTGCAGTGGTTCCAAACGTAACAGTTGTGTAAATGCAAAATAAATGTTATCTAATTATTAACGTTAGACCTATTAAGGCTAACAAAGAACCTTCACAGATTAAAACAAGGGTAGTGAATTAAATTACGTACTGACCCGTCTTGAGATTATTGACATTTAATAAAGTTTACTTCAATTAAATTGTTACAGTACACACTCACGCACGCCACTACACATCACATACAGCACAAACACAACAGCACCACATGCACACCAACGCACACGCACACGCATGCACACGCAACAGCAACGCACTACAGACCACGCACAGCACGCACACGCTAATCACACGCACACACGCAGTACACGCACACGCACAGCGCAATGCACAGACAGCACACGCACATACGCACAAGCATCACGCACAGACACACGCAACAGCACACAAACACGCACACGCACACGCATGCACTGTCAAACGTAGCACAGACGCATACGTTCAACAGTCGACACACGCTACAGACAAGCACACGTCACACGCACAAGACACAAGCTATCAAGGCACACGCACACTGCACAATTGCACACTACACATAACACAGCACACGCAAGCACGCGCATTAACGCACATGCCACGCACACACACATACCCAGCACACACGCACGCACATGCACAGCACACGCACACGCACACAGCACACGCACACGTCACGCACACGCACACGATACGCACACGCACGCACACGCACACGCACACAGCACAGCACACGCACACACGATCAAATACATACATCAACAACGCGCATATCATAACGCAATACTACGCATCATCACATACACATACAATGCACACACAACATACGCACACACACCACATGCATCGAAGTCACGCACTGTACGCTACACGCACACGAACGTACGCACACGTCGTGACGCGATCGCAGCAGTAACGCCACGCACGCGGTACATGATGATATGTTAGTTATTATATTATGTTTAGTTATTATGGATATATAGTATGCATATAGCTGATATGTCAAACATGATATTTGTGTAGTGTGATGCTGTGCGTGTGTTGCTGTGCGTGTGTGCGTGTGTGTACGTGTGTATTGATGCATGTATGTGCTTAGCGTGTTAAGCGTGTGTGTATGTGCGTGTCGTGCTGCGTGTGCTGTGCTGTCGTGCTGATGTGATTTGTGGTGTGTGTGTGCTGTGTTGTGTGCGTATGGCATGTGTGTTGCGTAGCTGTGCTGTGCGTGTGCGTTGCTGTGCGTGCGTGCGTGTGGTGTGCGTGCGTGGTGCGTGCGTGCTGCGTGCGTGCGTGTCGTGCGTGTGCGTGTGTGCTGTGCGTCGTGCTGTGCGTGCGTGCTGTGCGTGTGTGTGTGTGTGTGTTATGTGGTATGTGTAGTTGTAGTGTATGTGCGTGCGTGCTTGAGTGTTTACTGTATCAGTTTAATTGAAGTAAACTTTATTAAAGGTCAATAATCTCAAGACGGGTCAGTACTTAATTTAATCCACTACCCTTGTTTTAATCTGTGAAGGTGGTTTGTTAGCCGTAATAGTTCTAACGTTATTAATTACACAACATTTATATTGCATTCACACAACTGTTTTATGTTTGGACCCGCTACAATGCGAATTACATCCATGAACGAAACTAGGCACTTTTCCAAAACACGCAATGTCTTCGCGAAACCACGGTAGCATGAAACTGTTTGTCATAATACACATTAAAGAATAATGATTGTTATCGTAATACATTTCTCTAGATGTGCTACTAACTTCCTGAAGGAATGCTTAAAACCAAGTTTCTTAAAAAACGCCACTTGGTTAATCCCAGATGTCGAATGCTCGTGCGGCGCTTTACATATATTTTATCTAGCACCTGCATGAACCTTGTAAGCATATAATTATGGATCACACTTACAAATTTCCTCTACGTGGATTTATTCTTTTAACCTTGGCTAGTCAGGTAGTTTTGAAAGTGGGTTCTTAGACTGTTATATAACTGTTAAACAATTATCATACCCAGGTTTAATACATATATTAAAAATAAAACTTCTGGAATTATAATGTCAACTTAACAAAAAAGATATTCTGGCAAAATAACTCATTCGTTAAGTTAGGCAAAATGATGGAAAATAAACGAAATTTCTAATATAATTAATTAGGGGTCTCTTCGTACAGCGCCTGGTATTTGGGCAGCCCATCGTGCCTCGGTGTAATGCTGGTGTCGATGAAGTGTCGGCGGTAAATTCTAAGATTATAATACTTCGGGAAGATGGCGTCTGTGTATTTGGATCGTCGTCGGTTAAGGAAATTCCTGTAACCAAACGCGTTATATGTACTATTCAAAAAAATAAAATAATTGTGGTTTTGTTTCTTTGAAAACAAACATAATGTGTTGAGGTGAAAATAATACAAGGGTGTGTGTACACTTCAAAAACGGGAGGATTACTGTGATTTAGACAGGTAAGTTTATTTTGTCTATTATTTTATAAATTTAAAAGGCAATGTTGTTGAATTCGAGGTTAGAGCGTATTTCAAATTTCTATCGTCGACTGGCCCTTTATTGCTTATAGTTTCTTAAGCAGCGTTTTGAAATACGGAACATGTTAAAGAAAAGCAGGCCCTACACGAGATTCTGATAATTACACGATTAGTGTTAGAACAGGTTTGTGTTAGGCATCGCTTGTGTTTCATTTGTTTATTTATGAGGGTTTGTATACACAGTCTAAGGGAAAAGACTAACTCTAAAATAACTATAAATATTTTATACAATCAAATATGTACAAGGTGGTTAGAAAATATTTAGTATTCGCAATTTCAAATTTTTGTAATGTTTCATATGATACAGGAAATATTTTCAACAATGTGTTGTTGAAAATTGATAAAGAGTTCATTAAAACTGCTAAAATGGAACGTTTGACCTTCGGTTTATTGGTGTAAAGAGGATAATTCTGTAAACTTTTAATTGAAAGTGACTGATATTAGCGATATGGAATTGTATTTTCTTTAAGAATAATTATCTTAAAGTTTTATTTGCTAAAGCGCAAATAAATTTCTTTAATACATTGGATTCTTATTGCAAAATAGAAATTCTTTTACTTCGAAGTAAACCGTAAAAATTTACTTTCCTTTAGTTGTATAAATTTAATGTTTTACGCAATTCAGGTTTTTCGGCAATAATTAGGACTTGATATTCAGGTGGATTTTCGTGATATACAGGGGGACTAAATTATTACGTGTTGATAACCTAGCAATGAGCTCGAGCTAAATCAACATATTCTAGAGATTCTATTTATTCAAAGCTGTAACGGACACTTTGAATACCTATATAGAACTATATACAGGGGGTTCAGGATATATCTGGTGTTCGCTTATAATCCCGTTAATAGCCAAGCCAATGGGCTCAATAGTCTAAATTAACGAAACCTTAGAGATCCCATAGGAGGAAATTTTGCGATAACACCAACCTTTTGAAGACATAATTTCCAACATCGAAAACTCCATTAAATTATTACCTTTTAATGCTGCTAATGAAGTTAGATATAACACCGTTAATATATTACGTAAAACAAAACCTCCAAAGAGCAACTTATCCTTTCGTCAACGCCGTGCTTTACTTGATCTTAAACGCAATGAAAGTATTATAATATTAAAATCAGATAAAGGTAATGCAACTGTTATATTAAATATGAACGATTATAACACTAAGATAGAACAATTGTTGGGACCAGAAACTTATCGTGAAATACCAAAAGATCCAACAAAAAAGTTTCTTTTAAAAACTAAAGAGCTGATTAAATTATCATCTATTCCTGAAGAAATAAAGAAGAAACTATCTAACTTTGAAGCTATTTCACCAAAACTATATGGTTTACCAAAAATTCAAAAACCTAATATTCCTTTAAGGCCTATTGTTAGTGCAATTGGTTCTCCTACATACAGGGTCCGCCTGTGGGAGCTGATCCTAAAGTATTAAATTTTTACACTTATGTTGTATATCGAATTGGAAAAAAATTTCTATTTGGCAAAAATGACTTTTGAATCACAAAGTTTTCAATTTTTATAATTTTTTGCAGTAACTTTTTCAAATATTTTTCTTTATTTCAATTCACAATTATTTGGTTTCCATGGTGACCACGAACAAGGAATACTAGATTTAAGTATGTAGCTATTTTATCACAAATTTTAAAATTGGGACTTTTTTGATAATAAGTATAAAACTGTTACGTTTAGGCAAATAAAGTTCTAAACAAACTTACCTTAATTTTTGACGTTAAATCGACCTGAGTAATAAAAAATAGGGGTTTCCATTTGATTTTTTTGAGTAACTTGCATTTTTTGATAGTCAAGTTTAGACATTCATAATTTTATTTTTATGAAAAATACAAATGTCATTTTTGCAGACTGTTGCAATAAACCTTTGCCTACAACACCTCAAAGTTTTATTCAAATTGTTTGACAGGAACAGAACAATTAACGAGTTATTACTAAGACCGCATCTGTCAATTTTTTTAGAAAAATGTTTTTTTTGAACGACTGAAATTTCGTATCTAGTTTATTTAACAAAATAAAAAATTCGACATAGAATCCAAAAATGTATTAATATAGTGTTCCATTTAAAATAGGACTATACCGACTTCCTATAACCGAAGTGGTACAAACGTGAAAATATTTTAGATGAGTTAGCCCTAACATCATTACCCTGTCACCAAATTTTCAAAATTATAGTAAGTTTGGTTTAGCAGATACTCATAGCATCAGCTCCCAAAGGCGGACCCGGTATAGCCTTGCTAAACATCTTATATTGTTATTACAACCTCATATAGGAAAAACACCCCATTACATTAAAAATTCTGCCGACTTTGTTGAAAGAATGCATATTTTCAAAATTGAAGAGGGTGATATAATGGTTAGTTTTGATGTTGTTTCACTTTTTACAAAAGTACCTCTAAAAGAAACTATTGAATACATTGATCATCTTTTTCCAAAGGACATAACCATTCTTTTTCAGCACTGTCTTACTACAACTTATTTTCAGTGGAACAGTAAATTTTATGAACAGATTGAAGGTGTAGCAATGTCCTGTCCTTAGTCCTGTTATAGCTAATTTTTATATGGAAAAATTTGAAACATTAGCGTTACAAAATACACCTAAAAAACCTTCAGTTTGGTATAGATGTGTAAATGACACATTTGTTATTTGGAGACATGGAGAAGAAGCACTGCATGAGTTTTTGGTTTTTTATAAATGGTATACATCCTAGTATTCAGTTTACCATGGAAAAAAGAAACTAATGGAAGTTTACCATTTCTTGACATATTAATATCTAAAAATAATAATTCACTATGTTTTAAGGTTTACAGAAAGCCGACACACACTGATAGATACTTTCATAAATTATCCAACCACCATCCACGTCAAAAAATTAGTCTAATTAAATCTTTAGTAAATCGAACAAAACGAATTTGTGACCCTGAATTTTTGAATGATGAATATAAATATTTAAGAAAATCCTTACAAGATAATGGATATTCACTTACAGATATTAATAATGTTATTACACCTTCTAGGCGTAACCTTAAAGAAAAACCAGTTCTTAATGTTGGTACTGATTTTCTTCCTTTTATAGCTAATGTTACAAATAGAATTGAAAAAATCCTAATTAAATATGGCATTAGGACTATTTTTAAACCTACAAGAAAAATTAAAGAACATTTAAGATCACCTAAAGATGTGTCAAACCCTTTGTCATCTTCCGGAGTGTATAAGTTATCTTGTTCATGCGGAAAAGTATACGTCGGAACCACAAAACGTAGCATTGATACAGGACGCAAAGAACATTTGAGATTTTGTAGATTGGGTCAACCAGAGAGGTCTGCTGTGGCTGACCATGCCCTGAATAATCTAAATCATGACATTCAATTTGACAATATTGAAATATTGTCAAGACAAACTCATTATTATGTTCGTTTGCAACGTGAAGCTATTGAAATATATAAACACCCGTTTAAATAGGTTTTGGCATCTTATAATTAAAAAAAAGCAGAATGATACGCCTTAATTTTGATTTTAATTTTAACTTTTGATATGTCTAGGTTTTTTGCTGTGTTTTTCCTAGACCTTGAAGCAAATGCTTTACCAATTATATGTTAAATTATCACAGCACTATAATTTAACGTAAGTAGTTGAAACTAAATTAAAATTAAAAATTACAAAGAACGTTCTGCATTGTGCTTTTCATTGTTAATAACATTTCCAATTATTGATAAAGATACCTCTTTGTTAGGTTTAACTGGGTTATTTTATTTGATGTAATGTTTGGATTTGTGAATGCTTCTATCATTTTCAAATTGAAGTTTTTCACAACTTTACACTTACATCATAACTCGATTAAATTTTGTTAAATGTGTTTTTAGCTTTCATCGTAGATAGGGTTCTGGTTTGTCATCTTTGAGGCAGTTTAACAGTATTTAATTTTTATGACCTAGTTATTCTTTACTAAAATTTTATAGTTGGTTGTATACGTTTCTCAAACTGATATATTAATAGCAGGCTTATGTTTATGTTGCAACAACCTTTTTTTGTGGTTGTATTAAAAAATACATTGGTTTTGGATCGTTCGTTTATTTGGCATAATATTAGAAAAGTTTTTAATTATTAAAATGTAGAATTGGGAAAGGCAATTTAATTTGCATTTCCTAGAACACATCTTTTTGGGTGTAATATTTCATAAATAGTTATAGTTCCCTTTCTTAAAAAAATTGGATTCTGATCATTGTATCCGCGCAACGCGTGACAACTTCTTGAGGGTAAACATTTAGAGGAGCTATTCAGAAAGCCGCTATATTTTTCACTGGCTGCTGAATGTTACAGCAGAAAGCATGGTTTTTACCTAATTTTTTTATATTTGGTGCCATCAGATTTTGATGGTAAGTTATTTTCTAATTCATTATATTTTAAATTAAAAACATTTGTTTTTTAGGCATTTTTAATGCATTCTTTCAGAATGCACATTTTACTTTTTATACTGCATACTTTTATATGGCATTTTTATAATACTTATTTTTAATGGCACTTATAATTCACTAATTTACTATTCTATTATTTTTCTAATTTAAATGGAAATTTTTACTTGTATTACATTTTACAACGCAAGTTCTACATACTTAAACTTCAAAGAAATTCAATAAATTTATGGACACAATATATTAAGGATAGATTAGCAAGACATTGACCTCACCAAGTTCACCATTCTGCTTCATAGTTACCAGCAGTAATACAGTTTATGTACCGAACCATTCAAAGGTAATGATTTTTTATATACTTTTAGAATAGTAATAAGACTTCTGATTTTTTAACCTTTTCAATTAGATATTGAATAAACTTAAGTATATCATGTTATTTTATTTTCATTTTGGTAAATTGTTTATTATTATTCATTAACTAGGTTTTGTTGTTCCTAATAATAAAAGACAACATGGCGCTCGAGACTTTATTTCATTATATTTTCATAATTTTTTATATTGCATTTTTTTTATTAATTAAGTGCAGTGAAAATAACTAAGCAGATGAGAAGCAAGCAGCATTTCAGGTAGGTTAACAACTCAGTATATTAGAACTCTCCTATCTTAATCTACAGAGCCAACGGCAGTAGCGATTGTTATTTGGATATTTTTTATTAATTAAAATTATTTGATCAATTGCAAATTGTTTATTACATTTGCGTTTTGGTTATTACATCATCGCTTTTATTTTAATGTTATAAGTTGGCCCAGTTATAATGTTATAATGTTTGAATTTTTCAAACTTGACAAAATTGTTTACAACATCTTTAACAGTTTTTAAAAAAACATTACTACTGACGAAGATAACTGTAAGTGTTATCGAAACGTTTAGATTGTATAATTTAAAGTACACCATTAAAAAACCCCAAAAAAGATCAGTATTTTATTACTTAGAGATTCTATTTGTTCAAAGCTGTAACGGACACTTTGAACATATAGAACTATATACAGGGGGTTCAGGATGGGATTTGTAAATTGCCGTTTCTGAGGTTACAACGCGTGATCGGACAACCAGACGTGGCTTTTTATATTAGCCCCATTAACTAGAAGAAGTCTATAATAGTCCCGGTGACCGCCGGTGTTAACCAGTCAATCTACCTAAGACCAGTATAATACGCAAAACCTCTTTGACGCCAATTAATTTCTTAAGGATGGTTTGTTAACTGCAATTTCTAGGTATTATTCAACTAGTTTCGTAAAAATTGGTTCTCCTTCGGAGTGTTAGAACCCTATAGAACAATAAGTTCTATTTAATTCTAATGAAATTGCTTTAAGAGCGGGTCAGGCGGTTATGTTCTCGAATAGAGAATTTCAGATGTAATAATAAATTATTACAAACGGTGAGTCAGGAGATAATATTTGTAGAGAAGCGTTCTACAAACAGAATAATTGTGTTTAAAATATGCTAATAATTTCGCTTATAAACCTTGCGAATGCGTGGGGTTTTAGGTAGGAAGTATCGCAACCTTTCTGCACATCGTGAAAGTGGGGTACCGGTGCGCTCGCAAAAGTGCTGATTATTTACATTTTTAATAGCTGGCATAAAATGAATTATTATTTAAACATTATCTTAATAATTTTTATTAAAATAACAATTAATTTTTCTCACCTAATTCTGGCTCATTATAACCTATTCTCGCGCCCTTTCTCTATGCTATTTAACTACGAACCTATCTATCGCCTAATCGTACGGTAATTCAAGACTCAGCCTTTACTTCTTTAATTAAGGTATTGAATACCTACAGTCTAAACTTTCGCTTGAATCCCGAAACCCAATCATCTATAAACCCGGGTCCTTAAGAGTGATTTTAAATTTAGATAAGGTGTACTTTTACTATTTAGTACCTTTATGCATATGATGCTTGTGTCTTAATTTAGTAAGATTTTTCTCTACTCCAAAATCAGAGCTGTGAAAGAGTATCTGTGCACCGCTGACCGATGCCCTAAAATAAACTTCCCTTAACCTAAAATTCTCCCGATAGCAAGAATAATGAGGCAGCATGCGCATGTTACGCTTTGGTTGTTATGTTTTAGTTAGAACGCTGGTCTTCCGCTGACAGACCAGACGATGTAAAGCGTTTGTGCATGCATGAATACTATGCTCTCTTAAATATTTGTGAGACAACGTCTCACGCGTACGGTTACATAGAAAGCCGTTGTCTGTACGTAAGAAGAACTCGCGTTTTAGAAAACCTACTACAAGCGAAGTCACTCTCGATCTGGTCAGCGCGTAGATTATCGCCGGTTACCCCTATGTTGCATCGCCTTTAGTTGGTTCCCACGCTTGTCTATTGGTTTGCTGCATTTAGAAGATCAGCGCCGTTTACGAGACTCGAGACGTAGAGTGGGTGAATCGACAATTGCTCTGGTCTAATCGCCAACGAATGTTGGATAACGGCTAATTAATGTCACTGCCTTCTACAACATTCCATCCACAGATACCTTGTTGCCAAACCTTAGCAAGGTTGTCGGGTTGCCAATCTTTCTACTTTGCTCCATTTATGTTCATAAAGATGACATTTTAATAAAGCACTGTTCGTGACGTCATACCACACCGTTCACTGATATGTAAATTTACCAAAATAAAAGCTTTTTCTTAAGATAAGCGGTTTTCTTGTTCCTTCCTTATTCTCTATTCTTATTCCCTTATCCTTATTCCCTATTCTTATACCCTATTAAATATAATATATAGAAAATGTAATTAGATGCCTTTACATACCTTAAAAAAGATAACGGCTGAACTGCACGCCATAATAAACGGAAATGCATAAGCGTGTTCCATTCACGTTGCGCATAGAACTAAAATTGGATGTCTAATATATACACAGGGACGTTCGTAATTATGTAGACTGAAGAGAAAATATTGAGATATAAAAATTTAATTATTGAACGAAAAAAGAAATGCTTAAAAATACTAATGTAATGTAAATATATTTATCAATAATAATGTAAATTTCGAAACTTAAATTGAGGTAACGACAGACAAGAATTGGCACGTTACAACTGGGAAGTAGAATTTATACAGTAAGATACCACGATGCTGAAAAAAAGTCACGGCCTAACGCGGTTCAAGATCTTTTACAAAGATTTGAAGAAACATGTAGTGTTAAATTTAAAAAACGGAAAATAGCTAATAAGCCAGTGACAAAGGATGAAAACCAACTTATAATTTTACTTGCAATCCAAGAAAATCCTCATGCAAGTACTTTACAAATATCACATATGACTGATATAAAAAAATCTGGCGTGAAAAATATATTAGATGCCCATAAATACCATGGATATCATACAGAACTTCATCAACAACTATATGGTCAAGATTTTGAACGAAGAATTCAAAAGTAATGGTTTAGCGAACAGACATAACGTGCGTTATTATAGCACTGAAAATTCTCATAAGATCAGGCATGTTGACCAACAAAATCGGTGGTCACTAAATGTGTGGGGGGAATTCTTGGGTCCCATGTTATAGGTCCTTATTTTTTTGAAGATACTCTAACCGGCGAGGCGTATTTAAATTTTTTAAGAGATGTGCTACCTAACCTTCTTCAAAATATTAATAAAGCAGTTGGAAATATATGGTTACAGCATGGTGGTGCATCCGCCCACTACCATCGAGACGTGCGAACATTTTTAAATCACCGGAAAGAAAATCAGTGGATGGGTTGAGGAGGACCCATTTCTTGGCCACCCGATCTGACCCCCCTCGATTCCAACCACACCAGAAAATATGAACGAAAGAATCAGAAATGCATTTCAAAATATGGCATGGCCAACATTAGAGTTAGTGAAAAATAATTTTGCGCGACGTATTAATAAATGTATTCAAGTCGAAGAAAAACATTCGAGCAGTTAAGGAGAAATTGATTTTTGTTTTTTTTTCCTCATTTTATTTTTCTTGTTTTGTTGTAATTTGTATTTGTTAAT
Source organism: Vesta saturnalis (assembly GCA_036346205.1). NCBI lineage: Eukaryota > Metazoa > Arthropoda > Insecta > Coleoptera > Lampyridae > Vesta > Vesta saturnalis. The sequence goes on from JARFJB010001976.1 coordinate 7,532,905, forward strand.
TTTATTACACAGTATTGCATATAAAAATAATAAATATTTACAGTTATTTTCACCAGTCTAATTTACTGAAAACAATGCATAGTTAATTTACAATATTAAGACAAATTTGGCAATGCCAATAGATAAAAATAAATTAAAAATACTTTCGAAGATTCGAATCTTTACAGTAGAATGGAGAGTATCTCAAAGCTTTGTAAGTGATAGATATTTAAGAACGCCAAAGTTTCTTTTATAAATCAACAGCTTGATTAAAAAATTTTTAAGCATGAAACTACAATTCCATGAACATCTTTATACGTTTACATTTACTAAAAGACGTAAAAGAATGCAATTGTTGATCTGAACATAATCAAATTAAGTACTTCAGACATTTTACTAGACTGATTTAAATTTGCCTAGAAGCAAGTGTTTTATGCATTAATTTTGTTCAAAATAGTCTGCTAAATTTAAAATAACTCATTAAATCAATTTATAATTGTATCTCTGGTTTTTACTTGAAAATTTTTTTTAGTAAGAAACTACAATCCCATGGCCAACTGAATACCTCTACTTTCAGTCTTTTTGTTTTACAATCGCAATTTCACAAACAAACTGAAAATATTTTGAAAATTAACCATTTTAGGTATGACATGTCTGATGAAAAAGAAAGAATATTAATAAAAGCATCGAATGACATGAACATAAGGGGGCGCCATTTAAAAAAAGTTGTTTTTACAAACAGCGACACGCCCTGTACACTATTAAAAAAGAATCTGAAAATAAAAATATTTCAATATACTGCAGGACGTTTTAAAATAAATAACGCTTAACAAATCAGTGGGGGCGACCGCCATTAGGATAATTTCTTCGAAAGAATTGAATATTTCTAAGACACAAGGAGATAGACCTATACACTTTGGTATCAAATTAAAACGTATTTTATGGGCTTTCCAAAATGTAATAATATACAGGGCGTTTTATTAAAAAATATATAAGTTTAGTTCGCTCCAACAACCTGTATGATCAGTATCCCGTGGTCCAAAAATCATTTCTTAACTTATTTCGTCTTTGTATCACTATCAAATTAATAAAACTAATAAAGCTCAATATCAATTAAACAGGAAAATCGATGTTAGTAGTCACATAAATTAATAGTTATACTGGTGTACTTGAAGGGTGTTCCAGTTTTTTGTAGCACGACTTTAATAGTCGATAGAGCTTTCAAAATTAAGCCAAAAAGTTCATATAAACATAGGTTGCCAAACGCTTAGTTTTGGAGATACAGGGTTTCAAAGTTTTAATTTTTTTTCAGTTCTTTTAATTTATCTTCAAAACTATTTAAAATAATAAATCCAAATTTAGTACCCATATTACACTTTTTAAACTCAATATTAAGAGTAGTTTAACGTTTATCAATATCTACAGGGTAGTAGATTTTCTGGGGTGGTACACCCTTTATCCCTCTCGAACTTTTTCGTGCGACGCCTCTAACCCTTAAAAACCAAAAATTTAGATTGCCCATTTGATTTAGGAACTTTTTTTGTCTTCTGCTTTTTTTTCGAAAAATGCATAGTTTTTGAGATAAATTTGTAATCCATGAACAGCTTCCAAATGGTAAGTAAAGAACGTCTGATACTCCCGCAAAAAATAGTGTGCCATGAAAAGAACAATAAAAAAAAAGGATCAAATCATGTCGATTCTCACGTTTTTTTTTCTCTCTTAATAAAAGTAGTACTTCACTGATTTTTTCCTAACTTTTCAGTTGAATTAAATAAAGGAAAATAAAAGTAAAACAACAAAATAAATATTAAAAAATACGTATTTATTGGAAAAAACTGGAAAGAATTTCTATTTAAGACTTTAACAAGAACGAAACGAACGTAATAAATAAATCAAACAAATAAACTTAACCTATAACAACAAAACAAAAACGCTATCGTAATAATAAATAAATTTAAATAAACTGTTCAAAATGTGAACCATTTTGTTGAATACATAATTCACACCGTACGTGAAATATTAACTAAACATTGTCTTATTTCATTACACGCATCCCTAATCCTATTAAAGAGTTCATCTCTTGTTGTCACAGGAGTTGCATACTTATAAGTTATGTTTCAATTTCATGTGTTGGGAGTTACTGGTATATATCAGTTTGACATCCGATTATTTGATTTTTAATTTCACTTCCTGTTTGTTGTTTGACGAATGAAAAGCCATTTTGTTGTTTCCTAAAAGAAAAATGTAAATTTCTGGACTTTATTTAGCCCATCGATGGTTGTCGGTTTTATAACATTTTTCTAAATTTTGTGCCGAATCGCTATAATTAGTGGGTACAAACGATTTATATCGGATATATATATATATATATATATATATATATATATATATATATATATATATATATATATATAAGAAATACTGGAAGGAGGTGAGCTTTTGTCACGCTTGGTTTTTTTGTTCTATCACGTTTTACTTTCAGACAATCTATCTGGTTCGATTGAAGAACTAAATCCATTAAGAAAATCATTAAAGCATTTAGCTAAGGGGGTTAGACTTAACCTCACAAATTTCTCTGTAACCACGAAGTTGTTTTTACACTTTAGATTCGCTGGCAAGAATGTAACAACCTACTTTAACGGTTGCTAGCTTTATTTTTATTTTCGGGGAAAGCAATTACTATTTAGCTGTACTAGACAGTTATCAGCTGTTCTTGTATTCGTACTTGACTGAATGCATTTCTGAACGTTACCATTAATACTTTTCTGATTGTTTACCTCACTGAAGGTGGGATTGATATTCATGCTTTCATTTGGCTGTATGTATTTCATTTTAGAGGTACTGTTTGTACGCCATGTAATATACTTTTCGTACACCATCTAAATATACTTGTATGCTATGTAAATATATGTACATTTGTATATAATTCGTACATAGTTGGACATACTGGCATTTGGCTGATGAAGTGTGTTACTTATTACATAATTAGCAAGAAATTTGACTTCAAAGGGTGGATCACCTGTGAAATATTTGAAATTATAACTTTCCGGCAAGCTGGGATATAAAAGATAAGTTATAAATCACTCATATTAGCGTCTTTTGGATACCTTAATGCTTTGATTAATCTGTGGCCAATCCCATAAGTTGTATAGACCTATATACATGTTTGTGTTAAAACTTTAAGTGTTATTGCACAAATTTTTGCGCTTTTACATGAAATTGCTTTCAGTAAAATTTTTGAGTATAAAATTACCATGCTTATTGGTAATCTATGTATTTAAACACTGTTTTGTAAGAAACTGTGTAACTGGATGCATTCAGCTCAACAGATTCTGGTTAAAGATTTTATAAACCACCTGATCATTTCTGTTATTTTTGTTTACTGCAAGTTATTCAAAGCAATTGTATTATTACTATAATCTTTTATTCAATGTGCCTTTACAACTTGGGGAATGCTTAAATTACCTGTGTACTGTATTTTATTAAAGACTATAAACCTATGTTTTAGCATAACTTAGCTTTGAAATTCTATACATTACTTTGTCATTTTTGGATGTAAATTTAACTTGATTTCATTATCTAAATTCTAGTATTAGACTTTTTGGGTGGCTTGCTATATTGTGTATTTAAGAGCACAAATATTCTATGTATTATCTCTGTGGTTAACGATTTGTGTAACACAATTGAAATTAATTATTTATTTAGGGAATTATCTTCTTCTTTTACTTTTTGGGGAATATAAATTAAATTATATGTGTGTGTACATACAAATGCAAACTATATACTGCCATAATTTGTAATTAATATACTGCTTTTGTTTTGGGGACTTTCTGCTTTATAACTATTTTTCCTAGTGCTCAGATCCTTTCACATACTTGTTGCTTGGCTAGAAAAGTGGCAAATTATCTATTAATCCAGGGCTGGCTGATTTATCGTTCTAGCTGGCGCCCTCTCTTCTCTTTCAGCTACAGATACAATCTGCATCACTGTAGAACCCCTCCACCTCCACCGTGACCGAGCTACCGGCAAGTCTTATAAAGGTCTCCTCAGTTAGGGTGTTTGTGCACGAAGTCGAAGTTTGCACGTAACAATGTTCCCACATATTCCCATGTTCATTCTCTAAGAATTCCAAGAAAGCCGCAGCATTCATCCGAGGTGGTAAAAAGTAGGGCCCAAAAAGGTGATTATTGTAAATACCTATCCAGACGTTCACACTAAATTCTTGTTGAAAATGTCTCAGGCGAACTACATGTGGATTTTCATGTGCCCAGAGGTGCTGGTTGTGAAAATTTACCACACCACGGCGAGTGAAGCAGGATTCATCGATCCATACAACATTATTTAAAAAACCTGGATTGTTATAATTTTCAGCAAAAATCCATCGACAATACGCAACTCTACGTTCTGCATCCCCTGGTTGTAGTCCTTGAACAGGTTGTAGATGGTAAGGATATCGGTGATCCCGTCTTAATGTTCGGTGAATATTAGTATTTGAGACTCCACCTAAAGCTACGGACACTCTTCTAATGCTAGTTGTGGGATCTCTGTCGAATTCACGCAAAATTCGTCGTGCAATATTTCTTTGCTGCCTATGATTATTATTTTGACGACCATGCACATTATTTAACCTCTGACTTATAATTTGTTGGTGAACTCTTACAAATACTGAAAGATGCGGTGCTCTTCTAAAAGGAAATCTTCGCCTATATTCACGGGCTGCCGCTGCTGAACTTCCATTTACAAAGCCATAAATAAAATGGATGTCCGCTATTTCTTGATTAGAAAACAAAAATGGCATTTTAAAAGATCACTTTTGCAATAAAAATTAACACAATAAAATATGTGAATAGACTACATTTTTTCTTATGCACAAGTCGTATTTAAAATGAAACGTAAGATTTGACATAATTTGATTCTTTTTTTTATTGTTCTTTTCATGGCACACTATTATTTGCGGGAGCATCAGACGTTCTTTACTTACCATTTGGAAGCTGTTCATGGATTATAGCTAATTTATCTCAAAACTATGCATTTTCGAAAAAAGCAGAAGACAAAAAAGTTCCTAAATCAAATGGGCAATCTAAATTTTTGGAGAGTTAGAGGCGTCGCATGAAAAAGTTCGGGGAGGGGGAGATAAAGGGTGTACCACACCAGAAAATGTACTACCCTATAGATATTGATAAACGTTAAACTACTCTTAATATCGAGTTTAAGGAGTGTAATATGTGTACTAAATTTGGATTTATTATTTTAAATAGTTTTGAAGATAAATTAAAGGAACTGAAAAAAAAAATTAAAACCTTGAAACCTTGTATCTCCAAAACTAAGCGTTTGGTAACCTATGTTTATATGAACTTTTTGTCTTAATTTTGAAAGCTCTATCGACTGTTAAAGTCCTGCTACAAAAAGCTGGAACACCCTGTATAATATAAATTTATTTTAAACTGAAACGTTTTGACAGCAAAATATACAATATTGAATCTTTTACAGGCGCAGTAATAAAATCACTGAAATATAGATTTACATAATTATAATTTAAGATGGGTCACAACGCAATCCAAACTAAAAACATTATAATCTGGTGTGAAAATTTAGATATTATTAAATTTTGTATACAATTATATCATCCTCGAAATAGGCTAAAAATTGCTAAAAATAACAATCATGTTTATATTATAATTTGTTTTACAAATTGATACAATTATTGGTGACCATATATTATAATTACATTTCAAATTAGAATTAGCAAAGTGATGGTTCGAAGTGGTTGATTTTATGCAATACATCGCTACCTTGTTAAGAAAGTAAAACTACAGAAAATGATGCCCAAGTATTAGTTAAGGTTGTTACATCTCAAATGCAACAATTTTTCATAAATGTTCGAAACTATATTATAGAAAATCAATCAACAAAGTTTTATCAATTAACGAATAAAAACACTATATCACAGTCTGATTTTAATTAAAACAATTCATCGCCAATCAAAGTTTATCTCAACAGATAAATCGATATTACATCTTTTTCCTTAAGTTCTGACCCATGTTTTTTGCAAACAGGCACATATGCCAAACCCATAAATTAACATATGAACCATCACTTCATAAACTTACAAGAAAATGGCTTCAATTCCAAAACTTAAAAGGTGTTAAGCAGTACTAGTGATATATGCTCAGTGACATGAAAATTACAACACCAAGAAGGGGTAGGAATTTTTTGACCAATCTTGACAGAAATATTTAACTATTAAAAGATAGATATGGATCAAGTGGTAATGGTTTACCTAACAGTTCCTTCAGTTTTTTCGAACAACTTTGTCAGTTGTATATTGTCTGTTCAGTTCTTTATTGTTTTCGCTTGTGATTGTTGGCTTGATTTTATTTTCTATTTATTACTACCGTTTGAGAAAAATGCAGATTTTGTGTTGGGAACGTACTGATTGTGTAATAACGTGTCGAGGACTGAATAGCACTAAGGTATTTCTAAACGGTTCCTTTGGGGCGCCATACTACACACTATTGAAACTGAGCGGGACTGGACTCCTTTTCCCTACGTATGCTTGACAACCTGATTTATTTATTTACGTATGCATTAACTATTTTTTTGCGTGTTCTTTAAAACCAATGTTTTATTATTTTTTTTTTGTTAGTATGCTCATGCTTTTGGTTAGTGTATTTACTATTTATACTTATATATATATATATATATATATATATATATATATATATATATGTATATATATATATATATATATATATATATATATATATCTTATTCGTAAACTGTTCAGGAGTCGTTCTTCTCTTCAGGCCTGGTCAATCCATGCTTGTTGGTGTTGCTATGCTTTGTGTTACTGTATAGTTTACAATCATGAGATGTGCTTATTTTTGGTGAAAAAGAAAAAGATTATTGATTTAATACCTATAATGCGTTAATTGGCTTAATGTGTGTTGTTTAGTTGGGTATCGTGCTTAGTGTGATTATTAGATTTGGTTTCTTGTTCGTCATCGAATAAACGATATGAGATATGAGATTTGTCTAGATTCTTATGTCCTCGAGGTCGTAAGGAGTTGTGTAAATCAATGCTTGAATTTTATTTAGGTTTTACGTAATTAAGACAGCTATATTGGTAAGGATTTCTATTGAAAAATATCGCCAAGATTATTTTATGTGCAAAGTTTTTCTGTAGTGTTTGGATTCTATGATGGTTGTATGTTTGCGTGTTGTGTTGTAAGGTCGCTAGTACCTGAAAGGTAACCTATACGTTGTATAACTTACAAGAAAGGCAATAAAGGAAAGGTGATTAGTTTATGTTCTGTATATAGTGCTGTGAAACCATAACAGGACGAACATATGTTTTATAAGTGTGTAGTGATTTTAGTGGACCTAATCCTGGCAGAAATTTATTCTAGTAAATATTCTAGGTAGGTGACTTTTGATGGATCTTTCTGGGTTTACTAAACGTTTCTACAGTTTTTGAACCTATTAAAGACTTAGGTTCCCAGTTAAAGTTCAAGTTTTATATGACATCCATTTCTGTTACGATTAACCGTCAAAGGTGTCATCCGCAAACTGTAACGACTCTTGAGTGTGTGACTTCAATGTCGGATGTGAAGATAATAGGATCAAGGAACTTGCACGCTGCTATAGGTTAAGATCTGAAATTCATTTACGAACTGACCGATTGGTCAGTATGAGAGTTTGGGAAGGTGAATGTTGAGTTACGTTTGAGAATGCCAATATGTCTTAATGTCCAGAAACACATCATGATTGCATCTTGTGATTGAATGCTCTGGGGTCTCTGTAAGAGTAACAGGGATCTGAACGTTCGTTAGGACGGAGCCAATGGCTGTTGAAGGACGTTTTAAATTGATGACCTGACCAGCCTGGCTGAATCTGCTAAAGATTTCTAGGCAATCTAGGAGATTGGTCTATGAAGGATCAGAGTTTCGGCTTACAATCTTATCGGCCACAGCTTGTGTTACCACTAACGGCTCAACTCGACGGCAACGTTTGTAGTGGTGTAGATTGCGACTGCACTAGAACCAGGAATGGCATAAGGTGGTGTTCACTGATCAATCCCGATTCTGTTTGGGGATGCATGATGGTCGCATGAGGGTCAGACGAAGACGTGCTTTACATCGAAATGATCAATTTTCTGTTGCGAGGCATGTGCACTAAACTGTGGGGATTATCGTATGAGGTGCTATAACTTATGGGAGTAGGTCTCGTTTGGTATTCATCCGAGGGAATATGAACGCCCAACGATATGTGGATGAGGTGGTAGAATCCCATATTCTTCCATTGTTTCAGCAGTTGGAAGACACACTTTAGCAGCAGGACAATGCCCATATCTACATTGCAAGATGTTCTTTGGACCGATTTGCAGAGGATAACGTTAATCTCTTGCCATTTCCACCCAGATCTCCCGACCTTTCACCCATCGAGTATGTGTAGGGAATTATGGTAAGAAGAGAATGTTGCAGCATCTCCTCAGGTGCTGCAAGCTCTACACGAATTACCTCAACAAGACATCGACTATCTGCTAGAATCGATGCCACGACCAGTGGAGGAGTGTGTAACCAACAGGGGGGACCAATCCATTATTAATAAAAGTTATGTTTATATTTTGTTCTCTTTCTTTGAAATTTTAACCAATTGCTATCTTTTAGTAGTTAAACGTTTCTGTAAAAAATTGGTCAAAAAATTCCTACGGTGTTGCAATTTCCATATCACTGAGTATATATTGTTAAAATAGAAAATAAAACACTTTATAATTACACTCTTAATAACGATTCTAAAAATAAACGATCAGGAACGATAGTAATAGTACATAATAGATACAAAGTAACATCGCTAGCAAAGTTTAACGACAGTGATATCCATTACCAAATATTCACATTTTTAGGTTATACTTAGATGATGTGATACAGGATGAACTTAAATAAAATACAAAAATGAACTAATACCCAACACGAAAGCAATATACAGAAGGCTAATTATTATAAAATCTACAACATAATTTCTTTACATTTGGCGCTCTATATTGCTCATTTTAAATAGTACGCACTAAAGGCTAAACGCTACCCTTGAGACAACCATCTTGTATATCGTAAATCGTAACGTTGGTTAGGTCGAATAATTAAATTAGTTTTAAAGTTTCCAAGGTAAGTAATTTACATTTTGGTTGCTTCTTATGCTAGTGAATTATTGTGAATGTTTGTAGTTAAATTATGATTAAGTGTTACAATTTGCCAACAAATCAAGGAAAACGTAAATCCATTCAAACTAGTTTATTACTTAATAGATTTTAAATTGAATGCAAGGTTTTTTTGTTGGTATATTTTCAGCTTCATTTAGACAGAGTTTGGAAATCAAGTCACGAATCACGTGCTTCAGAAAATTTACAACTTGAATGTTTTGAAATCCAATGTTATGGGTCTTTAAGTACGTATTCCAAACTCTTCTCAAATATAAAATAACAATTATGATAAGTTATAGGAGAATAAAAAGGGTTGTATTTGAGAAACTTTGTTTAATACTCTAATGTTTTATTGATTTTTGTATAATAAATTTGCTTGAGGGATTAATATTTTTTAATTTAAATGCAAATATAAATCCTGATCTTAATTATGAAGTGTAATATGATGTTTTAAGCTTTTCACAATCATTAAAAATCTAAATCGAAAGGATATAAAGGTTATGTAAATACGTTGAAGTATTTCCATATACATTGCTCTAACTGTTTAGAGGGAAATGTATTTCTTGTCAATCTAGCCAAGAAATCAAACCCATGATTCAGTACTTAAAAATAGAACCAATTCCTGGAAACAAGATTATTAGACGTTCTCAAAAATACATGACTCATCGGTCTTTGTGTGTAACAGTTCTTAAATCCTCAGAAATATATATCTTATCAATCCATGCAACAAACCTATGAGTCATTGATCTAAAAATAGAACCAATCCTTGGCAACGAAATTATCTAAAAAATCTCAGAAATTCACAGTTTATCAGTTGAATCATTGGCAAAAAAAAAAGAAAAAGAAAAAGAAAGAGAGAAAGGAAGAAGAGAAAAAGGGGAGAAAAAAAAAAAAAAGAAAGGAGAGGAGAGGGAGAGGAGAGGAGAGGAGAGAGAGAAGGAGAAGGGAGAGGGAGAGGGAGAGGGAGAGGAGAGGAGAGGAGAGGAGAGGAGAAGAGAGGAGAGGGAGAGGGAGAGGAGAGAGGAGAGGGAGAGGAGAGAAGGAGAGGAGAGGAGAGGGAGAGGAGAGAGAGGAGGAGAAGGAGAGCGGAGAGGAGAGAGAATAGGGAGGGAGAGGGAGAGGAGAGGGAGAGAGAAGAGAGGGAGAGAAGAGAGGGAGGAGGGAGAGGAGAGAGGAGAGGGAGAGGGAGGAGAGTGAGAGGATATTGGGAGAAGATTACGAAAGGGCAGATAAGAGGAGGAGGGAAGTGAGAATAGAGAGGAGAGATCGAAGAGAGAGATAAATCGAGAGAGATAGCTGATGAGTAAGATTTATTCTATTTAATGTGTATACATTCTATAAAGAGGGTGTAACGTAATTAAGCGATAAAATCATATGAGATGGAGCTGATCAAACGTTTGATATGCGCTGATTAGGAAATATCAGGTACATACAGATGAATATTCATGGTTGATGAACTGAAGTGGTGTTAAAGGTAATTAGTATTGGCGGATATACGACATCTTATTAATGAGCTTTGATTGAGAACGTTTATTATTAACGTGGGCGCTATTTATCGCATAATTCACGATCTCGAGGTAGGAAGTTCATGGTATGATAAGAATTAATGACCTTAAACCTGTATGTAACAATTATTTTGGAACAAAATTTACCGACATATGCTGCTTAGCACTTCTATATGGAGGAGTGGCGTTCGAAATCTCGATACATTAGAATACTGAGCATCTAATATCGCCAAACTCTAAAATCTGACGAACCCGTAGAAAACTATCTATATAGGTCTATTGTATAAAATTGAATTGCTGTAATTAAATTACTCGACGAAGAAATAGCGAATCAGAATAAGCAGAGGAAACAATGCAGTATTAGTATCCGAGCAAGCAATCAACCTATTCTTTTCGGCTGTGGAGGTGATAAATCAGTAGCTGGATTATATGAATGGTTATCGTAATTATTCGATTTATGAAAATTTTGGAAATGAAGTAGCAACGAATCTGTATAATGAAGGTCTGAGCGATGAAGAAAGTATATTATCTAGGGGCAAATTTTTCTGTCAAAGTTTTAGATTGCTTTCAACGTTAATAGGTCATGGTTATAATGTAAATGATTATTCATTTCTAACTGAAATTGTACACATGTTGCCGCAAAAGTTTATAAAAGATGTAGCTTTAACCATTAATAGACCATATTTGTAAAAATAAACGTATATTATGTAAATCAGTATTTTAATAGAAACTCCACCTAGTGGTACATTTTTAAACGCGGATTAGAGTTTGATCGCTGCTCCATCTAGTGATATATTAAGTAGATCTAGGTTCCTGCAATTGTTATGACGGGGAAACTTGAAATAAGTTCTAGAAGGTTTGCATGCTATACTGTAGACGCCTAGCTTCCGGTATAAAAACAGGTGTGAAAAATAAAACGCACATTATGTGTAACAGTATTTTATTACTATGATTCAATATATAACTTTATTCAGCTTCATATGATAATTACATTTTACGTACAATGCTAGTAAATGGTTTATACTTAATTAATGCATCGTGCAAAATAACACAATATGCCGAAGTATCGGCGGCAAAGGCCGAAGATGCTTCAACTTTCAATTTCAAATCAATAACTACATTATGAATATTCTCGTTTTGACGAGTACAGTTAATTATAAATATCGGTTGACTCTTAAATTGTTTGTAACTAAGCATAGAACCTTGTGGCGTATTATAATATTGATTTCGAAAGTTTAAATATTCTTCGTAAGCATCCACGTATTTGTTATCAGCGAAAACGAGATTTTGCTGCTCATACGGATACCTTCAATTATTAATATTTTCCTTTATATTTGAGATATTCAAGTGATAGAATTTTGCTGCACTCTCTTCCCTATTATTTCGCTTCTTCGTATGGAAATCAACCGGTAGCCATTGAGGACGTTGAAAGCCAGTATTGCTCTTCACCGCCCAAACCATTTACGTTGATGCGGGTTAGGCCGGATATATGTACAAATTTCGAGCGTGAAACGCAACTCGTATCAGTGAATTTTTATTAATCTTCTGATAGAGGGTCCGCTTCATAGCATTATTCGGAATTACATACGGAACTTTCCACGTAACCTTCGTCAAGTTGATCTTAACATCCGTTTCACCGCTGTAGCAGTCAACATCGGTCTTGGATCGAACCAATACCAGCTCTTGACGTATATTGACTAGAGGCTTAGTATAACCCTCCGCAAATACCCACACATGCTCGAGCGGTATGGAAGCGCGGAAGGCGGTCTTGGTGCTGTTTAACAGTTGAAGAGGCTTGTTTTGTGGAGTCCATCCTGCATGCGACAAACAACTACTTTGATCTGCAGTATATGAGCAATATTGTTTAATGGCGCTGTTAATACCAAGTAAACGTAAGGTTTCAATCACCTGGTCACCTAACATGAATCGAATATCATCGAAGAGGAAGAGAGGTGCATTATTCGTGAGACTGTACGCTTTGTTTGCTCCATTAGGGGTTAAAGTACGTTCTAAATAATAACACTATCGTAAGTAGCTGCAATAAGATCGGATTTTTGTACAACCAGACTAATCTCATCGGAGTTGCCGTATGCGTTTGTTGTGTACGGATTGTAAGTTCGACGATCGCATTCCACGATCATATCTTCACTCCTGTGAATAAACTTTTCAGCGCTTGTTCCATATCGTCTTAGTACTTTATAGGCGAGATATTGTAGAAACTGAACGTCGTCTTCGGTTAACAACGTGCTCTCGTCTGCAGGTAGATTCCTACTGCCGAAAATTTTAAGACTTCTCCAGTTCCAATGTAATAGTTACTTTCTTGTTATCAAAGTCCACTAATTGACCCTCTTGATCAACCAATTTCAAGGTTATGTTATCTATACGTCGTGTAAGCACAGGTAAATAAATAAATGTAACTGGCTCAATTTTTAATTTAGAACCTGGTTCAACGTGTACGTCAAACTCGAAGATTGTATGCGACTACTCACTGTTCCGTGAATTATTTGAACATCCAAATCAGATTAGTGGGTGTGGCCTGCTCTGTAAACGTTAGTTGAGAAGCCGAGCATGCGCCCAATAGAATCCTCCTTTCTAAAGTCTACGTTATGTATAGATTTAACTTCGCATTTTAGCGTATTATTGTTTGCTCTTAATATAAAGTCAATCGTGTTATGCGGGTTAATCTTACGCCGTAGAAATTTGTTAATTTCCACAATTTCATATACACCACTCGAAATCGTAATCTCTTAATCTCTTTATGCTCGCCAGTTTTCGTAATATTGTAAAACATGTTGTTACCCTCATGAATATTTCGTATAGAATTGCAACCGTGGAATCCTAACAATCCTAATCCATACTGATGATTAGGATCAAGTTCGATTGGCGGAAAATACGTTGCACTAAGCACGTTTCCCTCACTCGTCAATGTGAACATTTGAGACATGACTACAAATAAACAAATAATACCTCAAGCTATTTATTATATGAAAAATCTAGACATAAATGTCCACATGTAAATGTATTATAATTTTGTTCATTGACATAATTATATCTAATTTTACAATATCTAACTATTTCAAGAGGTGACGCCAAATCTCCGAAGCTATCGTAGCAGATGGCATAATGACCTCGTTTCTTGAAAGCAACCTAATGAGTACCTCTTCTTCTAAAATCGTCAAGGTTCACGATAGCACACTCATTAAGATGCGGTTTATAGGGTAAAGCATCACGCATAAATACGCCTCTAAAGAATGGCACATCTTTAGCATACTTATTCAGATCGGAATCGGTTAATGTTCTCCGATGCAAGTTTATAAGTTTTTTGGATATAGTTTCAAGTATAAAGCACATCCCTTCTTATGAGGATGTAAATAAAGTCCTCTGCCACTCCTTAGAGCTACCGCCTCCATTGTTTGGTTATGGGGTTGAGCCTCCTACAATTCCTTCTTCGCCGCCGAAGCGTCGTTGACAGATTTAGCTATACCGCTAGCACCACCTGCAGCTGAGAGACCGGCGAATAGGGGTATTAAGAATGGGAGAAAGCCGCCATTTTTAGGTATTGGAATGATTCTAGATAATTGCACGTTCTTCTTTCCGTCGGCAATCTTAACAGCCTTCTTAGCGGCCGATAGACTGACATCAATAAGTTTCTTCAGATTACTATCTTTGAGCAGACGTTTGACAGATTTTCGAATAGGTTTTAAAACTCCACCTCTAAACGAGCACATCTTTGCCTTCTTAGCGCCCATACCTAACGTGGTTTAAAGCTTCATGGCGTTCGCTACGGCAAAGGCAGTTCCTTTCTCACCAAAATTTGGATTCTTCGAGCGTACACGATTCTCGAAGCACCGTATCTGCTTGATGACGGCTTGCTAAATCGTTAGAATTATTATAGGCGATATCGTGTTGTTTGCAAGCTTCGTCTAGAGGATTTATACCTGGATCGCGCTAGCTAAACGTTTCTGTAGCTTGGTTCCTGGTCCGCAATATCGATAACCCAGAATATGTAGCTCAACAGGTAATTTGTTTATTAAGGTGTTTAATACTCCACTCCCTGGTGGCACGTGAACTGGTCGGTATACTATCAGCAACTGAATGATGCAGTTTACGAAACAGCCTCAAGAACTACCTGTGGATGGTTACGATTTCCTGAAATCCGAAGTTGCAGGGAAGCATAGTCGTCTCTTTCCGACATCAATAAGATCAATTATTTGCGAACCTTCCGGGCGCGGGAAGACCAACCTGATGGTTAGCTTATTGGAGGCACCGCATGGATTAAAGTTCGAAAATGTATACGTTTACTCTAAGTCGCTCGAGTAACCAAAGTATAAATACTTAGAGCATGTACTTAAGCCGATCAGAGGGATTTGGTATAATGCATTTAACGGTAAGGCAGATGTACTTATGCCGGAAGAGATCGTTAAGAATTTTATAATGATCTTCGACGACATCTCGTGTCTCAATCAAAACATAATTCGCGATTATTTTAGTAGAGGGCTCTTTCTATCTTTGTCGAACATACTCGAAGATCCCTAAGCAATTTATTCGCGATAATGTGAATATGGTTGTGTTATTAAACAAGATTGCATGAAATTTGAAGCATGTAGGTACGGATATAACCTTCGATCAATTTAAATCAATGTGCGCGCAATGTTGGCAGACTAAATACGATTTCGCTTGCATTGTAAAAGACTTTAATTACGGCAGATATCGAAGTGGATTTGGTTGCTATATCACCTGCTTATAATCATTTAGACGCAGTCGCTCGCAATGAATGTTCCAGATAAGGTGGTTAAGCAGACTCGTAATGCAATCAAACGCAAGCTGGAATTATTGAAGAGAGGTGAACTTGAAACTTATCGTTTAGCGGAAACTGCATATAAACCTATAGTGGATCCTTTGAAGCAAATTGCTAACGCGGAAATTAAAGTAGAACCGGTGAAATCGGAGTTCAAACAAGTACCTGCCGCATCGTCAACACCTGCCTCGCTCAAGTTCAAACCTCCGGTTACACCTTCATTCGTTGAAACCGGTGTAGAACCAGCACCTGCTACGTTTAGACCCCCTCCGTCATTCGTTGAAGTGGACGTTATTGCTGAAACAGATCCTGCTGAAGAGGAGGAAGAGAAGGCGGAACCAACTAATTTAACGCGATTAATCGATGACGCAGGCATTGCCGATGAATTCTTAGAGCAATATGATCCTTTATCTCGCCACTATGTAGAATTACTGATCCGCGGAAATCAAGAACAAATTGATAATACATACGGCCTTCGTTATGATCTAAACTTAGATAAATGGGCTATCAGAGATTCTCCGGTGGATATAGAAGGACCTAATTTAATTATAAAGGATGAGGTATATGAAGGCCCACCCGGACTATACAAGCTGCTTGTATTGAAAGAGCCGAAGAAGTTTACGTTGAGGGATGAGACAGCCTACGTTGATATTCTGGGCATCAAGTTGTCTAAATACCGTAAGATTATTAAGCCGCAAATTATCACGAAACGTTTCGGTCGCGGCATCATGAAGTATTTGTCGAATAGAGTGAAGGAGTGTGTATACTGGAATAATCCTAGCGAACTTGTTGAACGGCTCAGACTGTTGCATGCATCGAGAGCAGCAGGTCATACTGATCATGATAACGAAATCATTAGTATCGAAGAGGAGCTCCGAGAGGAAGGTATAATTGCATAATAATGCCCATTGATAAGTTTGGCAGACATTCACTAGCGCATTTAAAACATGCAGCTGCAAATATCAAATTAACCGGGGATGATAATTACGATAATCAAGGTAAAATACTTTGCAATGTCTCTGAACCCATCCTAGAAGATGATGTTGCAACTAGGAGATACGTAGGTGTGGCGAATTTAAAATTGACCGAAGATGGTAATTACGATGCACAAGGTATAAGAGTCTGCAACGTCATCGATCCAATGCTAGATACGGATGTAGCCACCAAAAAATATGTTGATAAGTGTAAGGAAGTCTTAAAGAGTGATATCGATTAATCGATTGCAAAATTATTATCTGAGCGTGATCGTGAACTTGAGGAGAAAATTAATCGTATATATAGCGATATAAGCATCCTCAACAGGGATATTTATAACATTGAGAATAAGTTACACTAGTAGTAATGTCTTTAAAGTTGGCGGTTATCGAAGAATTGCATAAGCCTGCGCGGAAGAATTTCGTCAGGAAACGAACCATCGTCAAGCACCGGGATGATCTCTGGCAGACGGATCTAGCCGAATTTATTCCGTATGCTAAAGAGAACCGCAATCATAAGTATATTCTAACAGTGATAGACTGCTATTCTAAATATCTATGGACCCGCCCTCTAAAGTCGAAGAATGCCGACAAAGATTGTCGAGAGATGACTTCTATTTCGATGGAGGGTAGAGCTTCGGAAAGCTTGCAACCAGATCAAAGACATGAATCCTATAATAAACATTTTGAAGGGTTTATGAAGAGTTATGCAATACATCATTACTCAACGTATAGTGTTAAAAAGGGAGCCATTGTTGAAAGGGTTATAAGAACGTTGAAAAATGCGTTATACAAACGATTCAGCTTTAGAGGTAAATACAAGTGGCTAGATGTGTTGCAAGAAGTTATATCTGAATATACTAATAAAGTGCATTCCACGATTAGAATGAAGTCTAAAGACGTAACTGCATCAACATATTTACCTATGTTTCATAATATTAAGGTAATGCAAAATTTAAAGTTGATGATTACGTGGATATCTAAATATAAATCAATGTTTGAAATTTTTCCACCGAACTATTTAAGATTGCTAAGGTGAGGGTTGGTAATCCAGTTACATATTTACTGGAAGGTCACCAAGCTAAACCGATACTAGGCCAATTTTACGCTGAAGAACTGCAGAAAACAGCTCATCCGTATATATTTTTCGTTGAGAAGGTGTTACGGCGTAAGGGGAACCAGTTATATGTTCGATGGCTTGGTATGGACAAAACACATGATTCATGGATTAATAAAACAGATTTTGTATAACATGTATATATTTTCGAACAATAAATAATCTGTCATATTACATATGTACAGATATAATAATAAATTTCTTAACCTATAGCATAATAATAACGATAATGATGATAATAATACCTAATAATATCAATAAATAATTTCTTAATCTAAAATATAATAATAATACCGGATTTCTTAACCTAAATCCATAGTAGCGGAGATATTGCAATATCCCCAAGGCAGTGTTTCGATACCATTAGGCAGCAAATACCTCTTGTCATCGCGATTGTTAAGAGCGACTTTACGCTGTTCTATACAACAAACGTGGTGGCTTTTCGATATGATACTGATTTGAGAGACGCTTGTAATATCCCCGTTTCTTACGCATTTTAAATAATCGTTAAAACTAATTCAACTTCCTTACCTCATAATCCTTAAGTCTAAAGCTGTACATTTTAGATGCCAAAGCCACCCATTCATTAGTTATTCTCCCGCTCATTTCATCTTTCATCAAGCCAATTACTTTACCATTGCATCTTGGAATGTTATTGGGGTTGTCTGCAGGAAAATCAGAGGTGTCGGAACGCGAAATGTTGTTGCGTATAAGATCGTATGCATCGTCACATTTCATCTCGTACACCAGGTTATCGGTAGCCATATATAATAACTTCATGCAATCATCATTAAACTGACGTTGCATAAAATTATAGTGGAAATCGTACATTAATGTTTTAGAAATGTCTAAAATTGCTATTACCACATATATTGGCTTATTAAAGTAAATTTCAACCTTAGATAACTCGATAGTCATCAATTCCTCATCAAATATTTCTCTGCTGTGGAAATTCGACTGAGACATGTAATAATTGGCTCCATACCTACCGCTCCACCTGGTGACAAGTTTTGACAATTCTATGATTTCTAACATTTTCCATGGTCTTGCAGAAATTTGCGTTATTTAACAATTTATACAAGTTTTTCTCGATAGAGTGATTGAATTCTGCTCGCAGCCTCGTATTCAAGTCTATATATGACTTGAGCCAACGTGATTGGTTGAAGCTAATCGCGCGGTGAACTTTCACAAGCACAAGGCCTGCTTGAAGGCATTGATTCAAATTGCGGTAATGTATGCCATTTTTACCATCAGGTGGAGTACCGTGTTCAACGCAGAATGGAATGTATTTAAGACAATCATGCAAATTATCCGGATATAATAGATCCACCTCTAGGACTAATCCTTTGCATGCATCATCCGGTAAATTCAAAATTGATTCGGAGGTTAGAAAATTTAATTGCCCCGCGCTAAGCCACTTGAAATCATCCCTCGGCAAACATTGACTTTGAACCCATCCATATAAATTAACCATATCTGTGTAAAGAATATAAGAGGATGGTTTGCTGGGATCGTATTCATTCATATACTTATTGTTCGCCTTGCTGTACTTAGTACAACATTGCGTTATCCCTCCTCTTATACCCTTTTCCACGAACAATAACATATCAACATCGGTGAGCAGCTCCAGTCTAACTTTAGTACAATTTAACATACACTGCCAGGTGTATCCGCGAGCGGTGTAAAAGAATGCCGGATCTAACTTGTGTGTTGTATGCACTTATTTCTGAAATTCGTGAATGATGTCAGATAAACATCGCTATATTGACCTAGATTTTGAATTTGAATCTTTTTCCAAACGTTTTGAGCATGCGCATAATCATTACCTGTGATATGTGATTGCCTCAACTTGCTGTAAAATTTATCCTTATCAGGAAGACAAGTTTCGTTAAATTTTAGTGCACGTATCTACGTACTCATACGGATACACCCCCTTTTTAGTTAATAACTGCAGCTGTTCATCATTCAAATGACTTAGCGTGCTGCGTAAAATTTTGAAATCGTTAAATGATAGGAGGATAATTTATCTAGGGACTCGTTCATGAAGTGGTATGAATTTACAAATCTAAATTTAACTATGAAATAAATGAATGATATGTAGCGTTCTTTAGTTTTAGGTAATAATGCAATGTGACCGAGGGTGGCTTGGGAAATATCTTTCAACAGGAAGTGATTCATAACCGGAAATTTTGATAAGGAATCGTTAAACGTGCAGTGGAGATAATATGCGATGCTGCATACGTTATGTTTCTTATACTTAACAGTATTCCGCGTTTCGTCATTCTTGAAATCCTGCACTAAACATTCCAAGCAATATAAAATAAATGGCGCAGTCTATTTAAACTCATAATTCTTAAAATACGCATTGGAACCTGGATTTAGCATATCTATCCTACATTTATTAACTAACTTACAACCTAACTCGTGATTACTTAGCTTAATTTGAGAACTAGAATGGTATATCGTATAGATATAATTTACCCTTCTTCTTCGTTAACTACTAACCCCGATAAATTTTTGATCCAGAAGAAATGAAATTTAACGACTTCATCATCATCTTTAGTTGTTCCAAGTCTCGAAACGTCATCATGTATTTTGCTTTAAGTTTCATAATTCTGCTGGATCATTAATAAATTAACGTGTTACTGCTTCTTATCATTACATAAATAAACAGGTACTGTGTTATATGTAGTTAAGTCTTTTCTAATAAGGGCATACACGTTTATAGATAAATTAGGGTTTTGTTTTAAAAGTTGAGGGATTTGATGTATTGTCATGGGAAACTGTATATCTTCAAAATTTAGGATTTCGGCATAATAGGTATAGGATGATACGCGAGCACTATTGAGGTGGGTAACGGGAAAGAGAGCTGATGCTAAAGCCCACCCGAAACAGGCTTCATCATTATTTTTTACGTTAATGAAGCACTTCCTATTTTTTATTTGAGGGGGTAAGGAATCAAGTACGATGCCCTTATTTTTACGTTTACAGTTAACGAAATAATTTTTGATAAAGCCCAACCAATATCGTGTTCTTCAAATTGAAGCAATCACTCCATCAAGTAATCTACTGCATGATTATTAAATAGTTTTTTGAAATTTTCATTTTCTAGATTGGCTCTTAAAATATAAAAATTTTTGGTTGTAAAACTAAATTCCCTACACATTAAATTATGATCATCATTTAAAGATGGTTTAACGAATTCTGCAGATAATTCGAAATTAACTTTTAAAATGTTATTATAAATGCTAAAAATTTCCCTAATCCTAACTGCAAATAACTTAAAACTATCATTAAAAAATGTTCCTAATGTCCTATGCCCTAAATTAATCATAATACCAGTGCTCACCCTGGATTTATAGGCTGTAGCCAAATCCCTCTACTCGACTGTACCCTTGTTTGCGAGGGAACCTCCTACAGCCGGTTTCCTTAACTGCTTAACTAGTATCCTGTACCGCTCTAATTTCCCTGCAACGATCGCTAGATGTCTTTTGCTACCAATACTCAATGATGAGTCACCAACACATGTCTTGATTAGTTTTAAATTAGCGTCGATAATTTTGGTGATTTTATTCTCATCATGAGCAATTGTAAAAATGTTCAATAATTTCTAGGGAAGAGTTGATTTTCTCGATTAAAGCCATTTCTAAAAATAAATCATTAAAATGTATTAGTATAGATTGTAAACATTGTACCTTTGATATCTAGCGAACGAATGAACTGCAGTAGGAAGTAATAGGATTTAATTTATCAACCTGTAATTTATCGATATAATTAATGCTTCAGATATAAATATATAACTTACCTGGAGCGATACAGGTAATTACAATAGCAGTCAAGCGGCGAGAAATTTTGTAGGTAATTTAAATCTAAAAAATTCATTTATAAAACTAATGCTTTTAGTAAAACCAATGAAACATACCTGAAAATATCCGTTGAACGAACTGTAGCAGATACACAGCAAGTAAAAGTATAAAAATAATTGGTTAGGAAACGTGAAATTTATTAATATTCGTAATTAATTACTATTTTTTAAAATTTAATATTAAAACTCACCTGATAAAAGCGCGATAACGACTGATAAAAGTGTCGTATGTCACGTTGATCTTATATACGTCACACACCGGGTGTTGCAGGTTGTACATGTGGATATAAAAATGTTATCTGCTGTAATTGTTTATTGCGTATGGAGTGTTAAATTATTAATATAAAGTTTGAGTAGTGTTGATAACAAAACGGATATGACAGGTTCTACAGAGATAAATCTCTGTTTTTCTTGTTTTGTGATAACATTATTTTCATACATGTAATATCTGTTAATATTGGAATAAATAAATCCTTTAAGATTTTATTACACAAAATACGTATTTATTAGCTTTACTAATACTTTGAGGAGGATATGTCTATGGTTTCTAGATAGCAGGCAAAAACCTGTTTGCTTCTTTGTTCATTCATTATTACACATATATAAATTACTCAGGATGTTATTTGTAGATAAACTCTGTATTGAAATTTTTCAATGTAAATTGAATGTTTATTTAATATTTTAGTATTAATTATTTTAGTATATAATACAATTACATACAGCATCATATGATAATGATTTCTAGATTTAACTGATAGTAATTAGCTTTAATTTAATTTAATTAATATGTATTAAATATGTGTCAGTAAATGCATTATTTTAGAGACGCGTAAATTGCACTTTCACTGTTACTCCGAATGCGGTCTCACTCTGTCGTAAACCATAATTGAAAAGCTACTCTTTCACTCATTCTCGTGAAGTCGTTTTATATAAATTACTCAGGATGTTATTTTTAGATAAACTTTATATTGAAATTTAAAGTGTATTTACAAATACATAACAATAAAAGTCTTTTTTCTAATTTATAAACATTATTTTCTATTTATTACTAAATTCATTAATTACGTATTGATTCAATTTTAACAAAAGATTATATGTTACTTTATTACATTAACTTTGTAAAATAGGATGCATAAGTGGTTTGTATAGCTGATAACCTTATTGTAATATCTTTTAACTTCCTGTTCATAATCATATTGCTATTTTATTACTTGGATGTTATTAAATAATAAAATTTGTTTCTGTAGAGTTTATATCTATTATTAGTTTCATTTAAAGTATATGATGATGATATCTAGGTTTAACTGAATTTTGTAATTAGTTTTAATATATTTATCAGTAAATGCACCGCTTCTTGTATTAATTATTTTAGAATTTATTTGAAACTGCAAACCCTATTTTTATTATTTCATATTTACTTGTAATTATTACGTATGGTGTTATGCGCGCGGAATGTTCCCTTTTCAACTTATCGAATACCGTCTCTCCTTTCAACCTAAAAAGATGCACATTCATTCACTATGATGTCAGCATAAATATTTACAAGATGTTATTTGTAGATAAACTTTATATTGAAATTTTTCGATGTAAATTGAATTTTTATTTAATGTTTTGGGTATTAATTATTTTAGAATATAATGCAATTAATTACATACAGCATCGATTGATGTTGTAATTAGCTTTCTAACAAATGCATATAGTTTTAATTCACAATATCAAAGTATTTTTTATAATTTATTACCTTATTAGTATCATATATTTATCGATAACATTATTTTCTATTTATTACTAAACGCTTTAATTAAACATTATTATTTTCAGCTATTTTATTACTTTAAAAACAATAATAAAATCCGTATTTTAATTGTAAAAATGTAATTACATATTATAGTGTACATTAGCAATTATTTTTTAGATGGCGCGCCGGATATTGATTGCTGCAACCAAATAAAATGCTACTCATTCAATCACTGACTAAATATTTAAGCTTATATCATACTTTATACGTTTCATATCTAAAACCCTGTTCGTTCAGTTAGTTATAAGGATATGCATAGATTTATAACTTGATTTACTCGAGTTCGAATCCCAGTGCAAACAATTTTGTCAGGCTTTATTCTACAACCGGAAGTTCCTCTTCAATAGCGACAAACAAGATATCTGCAAAGCCCTGCAGATTGCGACATCGCAACAACGTGACGCCGGACACCAACAGAAGCCGCCGAAACCCTCTAAAGGAGCCCTTAGAAGCCGGCGAAGACGTACAGAGGCTGCTGAACAATTCCAACATGGCGGCGCCGGAAACCAAAAGAAGCCGCTGAAGACCTCTAAAGAAGCCCTTAGAAGCCGACGAAGAACCTACCGGAAGCCGCCGAAGACGTCCAGAGGGTGCTGAACAATCCCAACATGGCGGTCACGTCTATCCTTTGACAGCTACTTGTCCAACCCCCTTCCAGAAGGAACAGAGGGCGGGGCCCATCGTCGCATCCATTGGCCTGACGTTATTGTTCCATGAGGTTGGAGGAGCTACGTCCTCTTCTCCCATTGGTCCTCCAACCATAAAGTTCCGATGGGGGCGGCGCTTAAGTGCTTGCTCACGTCGCTGATTGGTGTGACGTCACTTCCTGTCGAAGAACCCGCTTAGCCTTACTGCTTTTATTCCTTGTTGAGGGTATTTCATCTCTGTCATTAGCAACTCCACTCAATCTTTCCAAAATGTCTTTTCTGTTTTTGTTCACAATTTCGGAAGGCGTCATGACGAGCAGACCATCGAGTCCTCGATACATGTTGTAGTAGCAAAGCACACATTTTCTTTAGGATGGCCCATCTGTATGTTGAGGCATTGAAGAAATTAAAAAGTTCCTGCTACAAACCAAAAATTAAAACCCTCTGTACATGACTTTGCTGTACAAGACCCTATCAAGTTTAGGAAATCTGCTGAACATGGTACATCCGCTAGAAAGTAAGTTGCTTGATACGAACCTGTACGCCAGTGTACACTCCAGACATATTCCAATCATTGTCATATGCGTAGCCTGTACAATTACAATTGTCCAAATTAAATTTCTGAAAGCTTCATAACCAACATTTGGCAAAACATAATACGTTTCAATCGGCACACAGAAAACACATCTGAGTACCGAAGTCAATTGGTCCACGTATAAAGTGTGTGGTGAGGAATCTAATACTATACCAATGTATTTAGCTTCATTAACTTGTTTATCTGCCATAATTTGTTTTAAAAAGATAAGATGTACTTACAGAATCCTTGTCACCATATTGCCTTAAATGGTCTGCCATGAAAGGGTCGAATTAGACAAGGAATCAATAGTCCAAGGAAATTTCCACTATGAAGTCTATCTAGGTATTTACGTATTAACTGCCGCCACTAGTCTCTTGAGTACCTCTCTCCGATAGCAGATTTCTTTTACTCCGGATTTTTGGTTTTGTTTACCTCCTTTGGGGACTAAAACTGCGTTCATGTTCACACTGGTTGACTAGCATTTTTTCACCCATTGAATCCGAAAGAAAACGCGCTCATCATATCAGACGGTTCAAATAGCACACACAGAAAGCAGAAAACGCATTCTTTTAAATAAACCAGCCATGTTTTGTCCTTCGTTTCTTCATTTTGAAGTCTTTTGGTAAACAAGCTCAGGACACAAGAGCAATAAGTTTTACATAAGTTTTTTCAAAAGATAAGATGTACTTACAGAATCCTTGTTACCATATTGACTTAAATGGTCTGCCATAAAAGGGTCGAATTCGACAAGGAACCACAATAGTACAAGGAAATTTCCACTATCAAGTCCATCTAGGTATTTACGTGTTCCACGCAACGTCAGCTTTTGAACAATTAGATATTTAATTGCCGCCACTAGTCTCTTGAGTACCTCTGTCCAATAGCGGACTTCTTCTACTCCGGGATTTTGGTTTTGTTTACCTTCTTTTGGGGATTAGAACTGCGTTCATGTTCACACTGGTTGACTACCATTTTGTCACCCATTGAATCCGAAAGGAAACGCGTCCATCATATCAGACGGTTCAAATAGCACACACACAGAAAGCAGAAAACGGATCCTTTTGAATAAATCAGCCATGTTTTGTTCTTCGTTTCTTCATTTTGAAGTCTTTTGGTAAACAAGCTCTTGGACTAACTTTACATGGATATTGTCTTTTAGATTGGTTATAATCTAAGTCATTATTTCGAATCACCCCTTTAGTACCCACTTAATCTCGAGGCTGTTTATGAACAGTCTATAAAGCCAAATCCAATTTAAAAACATCAGTTATTCCTGGATCTCGGAATGTTCACCGAATTCAATTCACCTAATTCTTTTTGTTGAATTATAATTGATCGAAATAGCATTTGTCGATAGGAAAATTTACCGAACAGTAAAGTCGCCGAATTACTGTCATGTGTAATTAATAGATTGGTGGAAAAAATCAGCTGTAACGAAAATTTATTCTATAAGTTTGCTAACGAAATGAAACAAAAATCAGATATACATTGCGCTACACGTCTTAAATAATCTAACAAATTATTCCTGTTGTAATTATTCACAACTCTGAACAATCATTCGGCACAATCTCTATATTTTCTACGAGTTAGTGGCGGATCTTGGCCACCCATGTATTGCTCAATTTGTATACGTGGTATGCCTTCTTCACGTTGAATAACCCCCATATGCTCAGGTGATTTGCAGATATTTGCTTCTCGAATCCTCCGTGCCAACGCGCTATGGAGTTGTTGGTTTTTAGTAAATTTTCTTGAACGGCGTCGTAGAAATTCCACATTTCTAAAGGAAAAAGTGGTTAGCGACGAACCATTCCTCGCTGATGACGTCCAACCCAATAATCTTCAAAGCAATCCATAACTGCGACTGTTCCTGCGGATAAAATATTAGAAATTCGAAAGCTTCTACGAGGTGAACTGTAGATACTAAATCGAATGCACAAAAAAGGAGCATTTGCATAGCAGATTCGACACCCGCTTCTTGGATTCTTCGATATATACATTGCCGGAAATGAAAGAAATAGCCACGCCGCCGCTTGGCTTGCGGAAATTCGTGCCGTATTGCTACTTCGTAATCAATCATAATAGATGCTAGGTCTACTGTAGACCGCAATTCCTTCAGGTGTCTTAGTAGACTGACATACGTAGGCTATGGTTTATCTGAAAGTAGGGTGTAAACGTGCGGGATTGCGTTATCCATTGGCAGGCTATTAATCGTGTGTAGTTGAAAAAATGCAGCCATGCTTTCCTATCTCTACATACCTCCCTAGCTTCCGCAAGATTCATACATAGTCTCTGACATGCCCTTTTGTTTTTAGAACTCCTTATCTTTCTTTCCTTTATCAAAGATTCTACTACATTCAGCCAAGTTTTACGCGGCCTACCAGGCCCGGCCTTTCCCCTAACGTCACCCACATATATTTGTTTCGTTAATCTTATGTTATTCATTCTCTCAATGTGACCAAACCAACGTAATGTACAACTTTTATATCTATCCATCATCGTCTTTTCCTCACCACACTCCCTCATTATGCATTCATTTTTTATCTTGTCCCTTCTCGTTTTACCACATGCGCTTCTCAGAAATCTCATACCCACAGCATTTATTTTTCTTTCGTGCTTTTTTTGACATACTCATGTCTCACTTCCATACAGTACTGATGGGACGAATACGCCATTATAGATTGCTCGTTTCGCAGCTAGGCTCATGCTTTCATTTCTCATTATCGTCCACATACTTCCAATCACTTTCCTTCCAGCATTGACCCTTCGTCCAATCTCGCTCTCAATTGTACCATCTGCAGTAAACATTCTACCGAGATATACCAGCTCGTCCACTTGCTCCACGATTTCATCTTGCAGAGTAAATACTCTACTCTCCTTTTTTACCTTCCCGATTGAACACCACAATCTTAGTTTTGTTCGCGTTTACCTTTAGGTCCATGCTCTCACAGACTGTATCAAACTTCCTCAGAGCGGTTTGAAGCTCATCCGCACTGTCACTTAATAAGACTGTGTCATCTGCATACACCAGGAGTCGTACATTTACGTCACCAACCATTACACCATTTGTATCGTTACATGCTTGTCTAAGACATTTATCCATGTATACATTGAACAACCACGGTGACATCACACCGCCTTGTCGCACTCCTTGCTCAATATTAAAGTATTCACTCACACCTCCTCTCACCCTAACACATGCCCGACTACCGTTGTATAATGCCCTTATTCCATTTATTAGACCTTTATTTACGCCATATTCATTTAATATTTCCCACAGCTTCTCTCTATTCACTCTGTCATAAGCTTTCTCCAGATCTACAAACGCACAGTACAACTTCCTTTTTACCTTTAAACACTTTTCGATCACCTGCTGGAGAGCAACCATCTGATCGACACATCCTCTCCCTGGCATGAAGCCACCTTGCACATCCCACATCTTAGATTGTGTAGTTTCTCGTACTCTATCAATCAGTATTCTTCCAAATACTTTACCGGGCACGCTGAGCAAGCTTATTCCTCTGTAGTTCTTACAATCACTCTTGTTCCCCTTACCTTTATACAATGGTACAATGATCGCGCTTTTCCAATCACTCGGCACTTTTCCACACGTAAGGCATACATTGAATAATTCACGCAATCTTCGTATAAGCTTTGTACCACCATACTTGAGCATTTCACCAGTGATTTCATCTATGCCTGCTCCTTGCCGTTTTTCAACCTTCCTACCGTTTTCTCTACCTCAATTATTCCAATATCCTTCTCAGTTTCATTCATCCTTTCTTCTATATTCTCCTTATTTAACCCTTCAGTCTTACGTTCCTCACTACTGTACAGCTTTCCGAAATACTCTTGCCAGCATTTCCTCACTTCACAATCGTCCCATACTATTTCGTTTCTATCATTCATCACTCCTGCAGCGTTCTGTTTTGGGCCACGTTTTGTATTTTTGACCCATTTCCAGAAGAGTTTTTGTTTCCTCAAAATCATTCTGCATTTTCTCTCCTTCCACAGCCATCACTTCCTCTTTACTTATTCTCCCTGCCTCCTTCGCTTCTTTGTTTCTTAATCTGTACACCTCATACAATCGTTTCTTCTCAGTCTCATTTTTTGCAGCAGTCATTGCCATGTACGCATCTTTTTTCTTACTTACTGCCTTTTTTACCGACTCATTCCACCAAGCACATTTTTTCTGTCTACCTACAATCACTCTTCCATATATTCGCACGGCACAGTTGACAACAGAGTTTTTCAAGCTTATCCATGCACTTTCAACGTCAGTGCCTTTTATTTGTTCGTTCCACACTGCTTCATTCACATTCAACTCTTTATTGACAGCATCTGCGTATTTCATTCTCGCACCATTATCCACTAGTTTGTCAACCCTAATTCTGGACGTTCGCACTACGTTTGCTTTCCTTCTCCACACCCACTTTTTCCCTAGACACACTCTCGATATAACCAAAAAGTGGTCCGATCCACACTCCGCTCCGCGCATTACTTTTGTGTCTTTCACCAGGTTTCTAAGCCGTTCATCATACACTATCAAGTCTATCATACTTTTAGATTCACCTCTTTGCCATGTATACATATTCACATTTTTATGTTTAAACCACGTATTGGATACAAACAGGCTTCTCTCCACACAGATGTTCAGCAGGTGTTCACCATTCTCATTGATTCTTTGGTCTCCGAACTTTCCTAGAACGCGTTCACTATGTTCCCTCTGTACACCCACCCATCCGTTCATATCCCCTAATATAATCACTCTTTCGTTTGGCTTACATACGTTCAACACGTTCTCCACTTCATTCCAGAAGTTCTCACGCTCCTGGTCTCTCTCTCCATTCACCGGTGCATAGCATGCAATAAGAAAAATTCTTCGAAACTCCACTTTCATTCTAACCCATATTACCCGGGGAGAGACCAATTCGTACTGTTTAACACATCTTTTCGCTCGTTCACTTATGATCACCCCAACTCCTTTTGCGCCATGCACTTCCGTCTCAACTACTGACCATAGTGCCAGGCTGCCATCCTCCATCTCCACAGCATCCTTTCCTTTGCGCTTTGTCTCCGATACACACAGAATATCAAGGTGTCTTTCATACATTACATTCGAAATTTCAAATTCTTTACCATGCATACCTCTAACATTCCACGTACCGACTCGCCATTCATTCCTTGCACAGTCGTCAGCAACGGGGCCTGTCTGTTTCGACCTTGACCGCCCCTTGTAGCCAGGTCGATCCGAGGCAATTGTATTGTTCTCTTGAGTAATACCCTAGCGAGCAGACCGGTTACTGGCCAAATCGTGCCTCGGACGATGTAGCATTCCCTACTAACGGTATCGTCCTACTACCGAACAGTTATGTCTACTGTCACGACATAATAAATAGATAAAAATAACAGATCGTATACTTACTGTATGAATCTCACAAATGTACATATACATGTACATTTTTTTTCCATCTTACCTACCTTTCAATCACACCACGCGTTTCAACCATACTGCTCTATACGCGATTCCTGGTTTCGCGCCCCTCACCGGACTTGATGGTATTTATTAGCGACCGAACGATTCAATTATTATTTATTTATTTTTATTTTTATTTTATTTATTTTATTTTTTTATTCTCTTTTTTTTTGCTTTTCGAGTTATAGTTACTTCCAGTTATTTTAATTCTTTATAAACTTAAAAAACTAATCTATAATTCAATTAATTAATTAAGTAAAGGAATTGCACAACTCGTATAAAACATTTAATTCTATATTAAATATTATGCTAGGTAGCATTTTATTAATTATTTAATTATTATCAAATCATGTTATAATATAAATCTGGTTATTATTACACTAATATAAATTGTAAATTTCATAGCTTACTTAATAATTAAGTTAAAATAAATTAATTAACCCAGTTATTAAAGAAGTGAAGCGAAGACTGTTGAAAGATGCCCGAATGTAAACGTCGGAAAATAAGCTGGGCTCATTTGTTTTGGATGAAGTAAATTAGTACATTTTTTAATGATTTTGTACTTTTTGTCCATTATTTATATGAAAGAAGTGACGGAAAAGAAATTCATTAATTCCTTCGGAAGTAGTTTTAATATTTTTATTCAAACGTTATAATAGAATATATTATAAATGACCATCTGGTCTGGATAAATCATTTTTTCATTTAATTTTGAAAGGCGTGTCGAATCAAACGAGAAAGCTGATGCCCATTTAACAAAAATTTTCGTTTTCCTTTTTCATTATAGACAAACTGAAGAGCCATATTCCTAGCGTATTTACACAAATACCATTTTGCAAACTGTTTAATAAACATTTTTGGTAAGCTTATTATGATGTACCACAACTGGTGCAGATTTAAATATTTTAAGTTATAAATTAGAAGGCAGGTTTAATGGAAACCATTCAGTAACTATGGGCGACTGTTGTATATTTAGTAGTGAAAATAGGATGTGCTTAGGTGGATGTTTATTGAAAGTAATTGATCGGGTTGCTGATTTTTGGATTAGAATTTGTCTCGCAATTGCATTTTTGATGTATTTTATTTTGACATTACACACTTATAATGTGGCATATTTTAAAATGCATGTTCACCTGTAAATACAATTGAGGCATAAGCCGACTCCCGGGTAGAAAATCTTAAAAGTCACCATGGGGAGACAACCGCTGTAACACTAAAGTATGTTTATTTGTTTATCGTCGAAATATCGTGTGTCTGGTATGAAATATGTTACCTTTTGGTTCATTAATTGTAAAAACAGACCTTTAACATGTTTTTACTTATACTACAATTAGCTAACTGTATGACAGGGTGATCACCATTTATGAGATACAGGCCTGTATTAAACATTACAATATTACCGCTTTGATTCATTAAGGTGTGAGTAGGGTTATAATAATTTAGATCTTTTAACAACCTTAGAAAATAAATACGCAGAATTTATATATTTATAATTAATATTTGTATTTATTTATGCTGTTATTCTTGTTGTAGTATGCGATAAGGTTTTTCTTTGGTAGTTCTTTTCTTTCATCCGCAATAAAGACAGCAGAACTACATTGCACTTGCTTATAAATTTATGCACTGTACTTTATTGTCTTATCTTTATTTTATCCTCCCTTAGATAGCCGCAACACATATATCCCGTAACAACTCTTTCACGCAACGTGGGTAATCCTACCTTCTTTCTCTTTAAAAATTAGACGAGCATTTGGTTTATGTAAGTTAGCGGCGTATTAACTTCGTTTTTGTATTCGAGACTGGGTACATTACATTACATACATCTCGTTCAGTGGCGGGGCCAAATAAATTTTACTTAACCTTAGCATAATGGGTATTAGGCCTAATTACTTAATTACCGAACAGAAATATAATAAATTAATGACATTTTTGTATTAAGTAGAGAGATTAACATTTGAAAGTAATTCTCAAATTGCTGTACTTCATATAATTAAGGGCACGTTACAAAATATTAATTGCAAATAAATTTATATAATTTTAATAGCATTACTCCCTATAATGAGTACAATTTCGACAAATAGTAATTCGACAAAAAGAATTCGGTGAATTAAAGTCGGGGAACTGAAATCGGTAAACTTTTCGTATAGGGTTATTCCTATTTCTAAATATTCTAATAAATCTCCTGGTTTATTGTCAAAATCAGCATATGCCGGTTTTGTTTTACATGCAATTGCTTCTAAATCAGAAGTAGAACATGCAGAGTATTTCATGAAAGATATCCACATCTTCCGAAGCTGAATTATAATGTGATAAATCGACTGCTACAAAACTGTAGGTTGAATGGAACCTTTCGTCCAAAAATCATTCGTAGAAAGCCTGAAGTGGATGATGATGACAATGGCATGGTTAAATTTCAAAAATAAGTGATGAATACAAGGAAACCACGTCAGTTCCTGTTTGAAACAGTTTATCTCGAAAACGGTTCGAAATCGAAATAGCATTATCTGATTAAAGTCAATCTAAAATTGGATGTAGAGCTCAAAAATGTGTCAATACACACAGGGTCTTCCATTTGAAAAAATTGACTTCCACTTCTTTTGTCACGTGAACAAAGTATCTGCATTTTTTAAAGACCCGGTATGAGGCAGATAAAAATATGACTCTAAGTGAAGGTTCTCATGGTATCACAACACTCCATTTCGAATTTGATCGTCTTAGTACCTGTGAGTTCAAGATTATGAGCGTTTATAAAAGTACATGTTTTGTAAAAAAAAAATCGAAATTAATTTTTATCTCTTAAACGGTAATAGATAGATATAAGGAAATAGTACATGAAGTTGTTGAAAAAGTAATAGGAAATCATAATATGATATTATATATAGGGTGTTCCATTTGAAAAATCAAAATAGTCGCTACTTTATAGTAGAAGCGGCAACGCCGCATCACCTAAAACATTTTGGGCATGTAGATCATATTAATTTATGTATACTGTCAAATATTCAGGTTGATACGTTGTCTGGTTTGCCAGAAACGTCTAATTAACGCTCATCGTGAAAAGTCCTGTATATGTTGCATAATTATCCTAAAAAAATGCATTATTTCCATTTTTCCATTGGAAGGTACGAGATATTTTTTTAAGTATAGTGGCTGTAATTCATATGTTTAGATCTCTTATTTTCTAAATTTGTGATGATAACTTTGTTCCTTAACCCTCCGTTAGGCGCATTGATTACAAATGTACTCCAGCCTTCTTTTAGAAGCTCAAATATACAATCGGGCTTGGGAGAGGGGGCGTCCGCTTGAGTAGCTGTTGACAACATATACAGGTACCTGCTCAGTGTAAAATTGAGTTTCGTAGTGGTTGTTTATACGAATCAACAGCTGTGAAAAACGACTGGATTACAATTGTAATCCACGCGACTAACCACGTTACATTTTTTGTGCAGTTCACAATTTAGATTTGAAGTATTTGGGATCTAAAATGTAAATTTTATTAAAAAAAAATGTGTATATATGTTTTGCGCAATGATGAGCCTTTGCTAATTTGAAGATTTGCAGTTTATTCTTCGTCCAGCGCGTATTATATACTTCAAAATAATATAATTTAGTGTTTGGGTGAACTTACAATTTTTACTTTCGAGTTCTGTCTGCACCAAGTTTTTAAACAAATAGAAAGTAATACCATAGTAATGTCATATTTTTTATTGTAGGTATGAAAATATCTAACAGTAAAAAAATACGTTTGGAAAAGAGTAGAGATCCTGAGGTTTGGATCGCATGGTATAATGAAACTACCTGTAGTGATGAACGTCTTACAAATGAAAGTGAATCAGAAGAACATATTATAGAGCAAAGTGATCATCAAACTAACTGCGAGCAAGATGCAGATGAAGACAAAATTATGCAAGACGTCTCCGCTGAAAAAAAAAACTAGTAAAAATGTGTTACATTCGTTACTTTTGCTGTACGATTAAGTAAATTTTTGCGATCTATTGAAATTAATGGATTACTCGTAGTTCGTTGAACTATGAGTTCAATTTTTCTAAAAATAATGACATTTCTCTAAGCTTATCTCTGTAGTTAGATTACGCTTCACAATTAAAAACATTTCTGTAGTGGTTGGGTAAACTTTTTGATCGTCACTTATAAGTTATATTTCAACTTCATGTGTTGGGAGTTACTGGTTTATATCGGTTTGACATCCGGATATTTGACTTTTACTTTCACTTCCTGTCTGTTGGTTGACGAAAGAAAAGCCGTTTTGTTGTTCCCTGAAAGAAAAATGTAAATTGCTGGACTTTATTTAGCCCATCGATGGTTATCGGTTTTATAACATTTTTATAAATTTTGTGTCGAATCGCTATAACTAGTAGGTACACACGATTTATATCGGATATATATATATATATATATATATATATATATATATATATATATATATATATATATATATATATAGGAAATACTAAAAGCAGACAATCTATCTGGTTCGATTTAAGAACTAGATCCATTAAGAAGATCATTAAAGCAATTAGCTAAAGGGATTAGACAAATTTCTCTGTAACCACAAACTTGTTTTTACACTTTAGATTCGCTGGGGAAAGCAATTACTATTTAGCTGTTCAAGACAGTCATCAGCTGTTTTAGCATAATTTAGCTTTGAAATGCTGTGTATTACTTTGCCATTTTTGGATGTAAATTTAATTTGATTTCATTATCTATATTCTAGTATTGGACTTTGGGGTGGCTTACTATATTGTGTACTTAAGAGCACCAATATTCTATGTATTATCTCTGTGGTTAACGATTTGAGTAACACAATTGAATTAATTATTTATTTAGGGAATTATCTCCCTTTTACTTTATGGGGAATATAAACTAAATTAGATGTATGTGTACATACAAATGCAAACTATACACTGACATTATTTGTAATTAATATACCGCTTTTGTTTTGAGGACTTTCTACTTTGCAACTACTTTTCCTAGCGCTCAGATCCTCTCATATATTTGTTGCTTGGCTAGAAAAGTGGCAAATGATCTATTTATCTAGGGCTGGCTGATTTATTGTTCTAGCTGGCGCCCTCTCTGCTCTTTAAGCTTACAGATACCATCTGCATCACTGTAGAATCCCTCCACCTCTACCGTGACCGAGCTACCGGCAATCCTATAAAGGTATCTCCTCTGCTATGGTAAGTTTTGGGTACAAAGTTGAAGTTTGCACGTAACAAATGTTTACATAGGCAATGATCATACAAGTAAGTGGAAAAAACTATTGCAAGTACGGGTTCGTTCTCAAAATATAATAAAGCTACCACCTGGCCCAAAGAGTGACGCTCGAAATGCAATTTCGGTAATCGATTGCAATAGTTTTTTCTAACAGACAGTACCGTTGAAGTAATAATTGTTTCAACAAATATATAATATATATATATATATATATATATATATATATATAGTTCAAAAGGAGAGAGATGTAAGATTAACACACACCAGATAAATCAGTGCCTTTATTGGGATTCTTTTTTTAATTGGAACATTGAGAAGTTCTAGAAAAAAACGCTCCTAGAATCTGGGATAATTCAAATGGCAGTGGCGTGTAATTGTTACTTGGCAATGAGTATAAGGTTTGACGATATTAGGTCAAGAAATGATAGAAGGGAAATCGATAAATTTGCTCACATAAGAGAGGTTTTTGAAACATTCGTGGCTAATTTCCAAAACAATTTTGTTGCAATTGAATACTTGCCAATCGATGAGCAGTGGTTAACTTTTCGGGGTCGCCGTGCTTTTAAGCAATATGGCGTGAAGATGTTTGCATTAGTAGATGCAAAAACTGCGAATACACTTAATTTGGTATTCTACGTAGGTACTCAACCTGACGGACCATACAAGGTTAATAATTCCCCAGAAAATATTGTTCTGCCACTGATGCATCCTGTAGAAGATACAAAGCGGAACATAACTGCCGACAACTGGTTTACCAGTACACCCCTAACAAGACAATTACTAG
Source organism: Vesta saturnalis (assembly GCA_036346205.1). Lineage (NCBI taxonomy): Eukaryota > Metazoa > Arthropoda > Insecta > Coleoptera > Lampyridae > Vesta > Vesta saturnalis. The sequence continues at coordinate 7,568,850 of JARFJB010001976.1, forward strand.
AGGAAAAGATGGGGCCTTACGGAAGAATAATCGCGAAATACCGCCTGAATTTTTGCCAAGAAGAAACAGAAAAGAAAAGACTTCAATTACACAATGGTATCGTATTGTCCAAAAAAAAGGCCGTCATACTAATTTCGCCAATGCATCATGACGCTGGCATTGATTAGGAAACTGGTGAAAAGGAGTTACCTGAAATAATATCCTGCTACAATAAGACAAAAATCGGAGTTGATTTAGTCGACCAGATGTGTGCAACATACAATGTAGCGAGAACAACAAACAGATGGCCAATGGTCGTATTTTACAACTTGCTGAATATAAGTGGGATTAACGTTGCCTGCTTGTACAAATCTAATCACCCTTAAGGAAAAGTCTTGAGATCTGCCTTTATCGAAAGATTTGCTTACGAACTAATAAAACCCCAAATTGAATACAGGTCAACTGTTCCAAATGTATTAAGAGAAATTCGCCTGCTTGGATTAGGTGAGATATTACCCCCTCCTCCACCCGATACGCCACTAAATTGCATTGTCGCGTTTGTCCCAGAAGCCCTAATAAGTCCACTAGAAAAATCTGTCAAAAATGTAACAACCATGCATATGAAGATCACATGCGAGATGTGTGCACAGCATGTTTTTCAATATACAAAGTATTGTATGTTTGAAATCTATTTTCTCGTATATGTTTATTTTTCTTTGATTTTTTTTTGTTCAGTTCAGTATATTTTTGTGTTAGTCGACCTATAGGAATACTCATTTCAGGTTTTTTTCTTAAACGGTTTGGTTTTCGAACCGTTTTTTATAAGCGTGCCAATAAAACGTTAAAAAATCATAATTTATCTTTTAATTTTCTCATAAGATTCAGATAAAATTTATATTTTAATGTATCACATGTTATTAAACAAAGGTATAACAAACATATAATCAAAAAATGGTACCAATTTTTTTTCAACAAAACGAATTATTAACGAAATAAATTGGATTACCGTTGTAATCCACGCGCCTAACCGTGTGAGTAAAATACACGCGCCTAATGGAGGGTTAAAGCCGAAACAGTTGTTATCATATTTTATTACAAGTTTCTATAGACCCTTTAAATTATTGTGATTTAATTAATATAAAGGAATGTTCGTTATTTCCAACTAAGTATAT
>JARFJB010001976.1:7575000-7622500 GCA_036346205.1 Vesta saturnalis
AATCAATTTTTACTCAAAGGGGCCAGGGCGCAGACCCTGATACAAGTTCTGTCTTACCTCCTTATTAGAATACAATTTTGTATGACGGGGCGAAGGCCTACAGCTGTAAGATTAAGCTAGAGCCACATACAATTGCACTAAGGGAGCCACGCTAGGGGCTAAGCTCTACACTTGTCTTATAAGGTTAGGTTCCCATACCATCTCCGGCCTGGGGACGATGGCGCGAGAACAAGTTGCGAAGCCTTATACGTGTCTTACGAGAACCTCCTTATTAGAAATACAATGTTTTCTCGTATAGGTAAAAGATCATCCAATAGCACATGATCATTTTAAAGCAATAGGGTCGATAATTTTAATAATAATATCTTATTAATTATGCAATTTCCAACTTTGTATGCGTGTGCGTTTGCCTAACCTCCAGAGGCACTGCTCTTAATATAGCCAAAAGGACCTTAATTAGATGACCATCAAAAATAACCCTAATACCAACCCCAAGTCCAAGACCAACTCTTACATCTGCCCCTCACGTGAGCAAGTACAAAAATTTCTGTCACAACATTGAAATTCTATCAAGGGTTGACCCTCGAAAAGAAACCATAGGGATAGAAAAAAACGCGTCCTATACGTGAGCTGTCATAAAATAGGGGTGAAAAAAAACATGTCCTACACGTGGGCGGCCATAAAATAGGGATAAAAAAATACGCACCTCAAGTAAGCGAGTAGAAACAAAAAAGGCCTTAATTAGGGATGAAAATACGGTCTCACACGTAGGTGTGTAAAAATTAGGGTTGAAAAAGGCCTCCGAAAAGAAACCATAGGGGTGAAAAAACGCGCCCCCACGTGGGAATATAAAAAAGTGAAAGGTGGGTTTTCCCCAGAAAATCCAAGATGGCGGCGCAAGTGTTTGTCTTCTACTTCCGTGACTTTTAAAAGTGCCGTTTCACAACTAAATCCATTCCGAAAGCCAGATTGCAAACCAATTAAGATATAGAATTTAGAGAGGTGGGACGTTAATTGAACAAACAAGACTTTTTCAGATATCTTTGACACAAGTGGCAGAATACTAATAGGTCTTAAATCTGCCATATCTTCAGGATTGCTTTTTTAGAAAGTGGAAGCACTAACGATATTTTCCAATTGTCAGGATAGACAGAACGTTCTATTGAAAAATTTATACTGTGCAGTATAGCAGGTAGTGTAGTGAGGCAGCACAACTTCAACATTTTTATAGATATCTCATCGATTCCTCCATTACCTTATTGAAAATTCTAGTCGCCTAACAAAATTCTCTCGTACAAATACACATTCATATGATATCACATACGCGGCGTACGCACAATATAAATACCAAATCTAAAAAATATCACAGAGTCTGAATGAATTTATCTAAACCGATTTAGTGTAATATCATTTTTCCTTTCAAACATTTTGGCTATTATTGTAGATGTGTAATTCTGGGAAATAAATATTACAGAATACAAAAAGATCGTTATTACCAGTACAAATAGGTGCAAAGGTTGAATATAGTTCAAGTAATAAACGGGTTTGTTATTTAATAAAAAGGTATTTAGTTGTTATAAATATAATGTTCGGTAACTCATAAACTCAAATATATAATGTGTAAATAAGTCAAGATCCTTATAACTTACTATTAATCACAAAATTCCGTGATTAGTATTACTAATGCTATTCCATCAATAATATTTCAGCCGAGTGTTAGAAAATGAATGAATTGTGATCAATATTTTAGCGCTAAACCCTGTTCAAATCAAAACCTATAAATTATTCGTATTAATAGATTTATTTATGAGATTAAGAATTCCAGTTAGAAATATTGTTTTCACATTAATCAATAAGAATCTCGTTTAAGCTCTCGAAACTAAAATTTATTAGTAATCGTTTCTAATGAAAGTTACATTTTTAACGCAAAAAGATTAAATGCTAATTTTATGACTGATTTTTTGTGTGCATTTCAAATAGCTCTACTATTTTTTTTTTATTGGTGCCCTATTTTACCTATTTCAAGCACCTTAGCGAGTTTAAATCGAACTTTCAAAAGCGCCCGTTTTTCAAAGTTACCATGGCAACATCAACAACTCAAGAAACGTCTAAATTTTTTGATTATTGATCTTACAGGAGTACCTTGTAACGTCAAATAAAATATTACTAACAAATTCAAAACCTTTATTATATATTTAATACTGTTAATTTTATAATTTTTTTTTTATTGCAAATTTATAATCTACTCCGTCTACAGAGTAATAAGTAAATAATGTGACAATGTTGCTAGATGTCATGAGTTGGGCTCCATCCACTGATGGGTCTCCAGGATTCGCTCGACTACATCATCAGTCCACTGCCTTTTGAGTCTCCGATTTGCGGGTTTATGGTTGTAGAGGTTGGCGATGAGTTGATTGGTGTGGTTCAATGTGCGGTCTCGGCTATTGCGAGCTGAAGTTTTGATGCCATCTTTGATGAGGGGAATTCTAAGATCGTGGTGCAGTGTTTGGTTACTAATGTACCATTGCGCGTTTGGCAGAGTACGCATAGTCTTCGACTGAAAGGACTGTAAAATCTTGGTATTGGAGGGTTTGCTACATCCCCAGAGTTCGATGCCGTAGGTCCATACAGGCATTAAGATTTTATTTTCGATGCTTAGTTGTGATTTATTCCCGATGAGCCAATATAGATTTTTTGTTTTCAGATTTAATTGCTGTCGTTTGGCTTTTATATGGAGTTTCCATGTCATCTTTTGGTCAATGTGGAGTCCTAGATATTTCACCTCAGTTTTTATGGGAATGGGGTGATTATGAATAGTAACTTGTGGGCAGGTGGAGCGTTTAGTAGTGAATGTGATTTGGGTGGATTTTTCACTATTTACTCCGATTCTCCAGCGATCTAGCCAAGTTTGTAGGAGGTTTAGGTGTAGTTGTAGCTTCTCGGATTCCCGGTTTGGATTAGTATCAGATGACATTATGGCAGTATCATCTGCAAAGGTGGCAATTAGGGTAGTGTCTGTAGTGGGAACGTCTTCGGTATACAGGAGGTACAAAAAGGGTCCAAGGACACTGCCTTGTGGAACTCCAGAGTTGAGGGAGTGGTAGGATGATAGTAAGTTGTCAACTTGAACCTGGAAGTGTCGTTCATTTAAGTAGGATTTTAAGAGAAGGTATATTTGATGGGATAACTTTCTTTTTATTTTGTATAGTAGCCCTGTGTGCCATACCTTGTCGAAAGCTTGTTGTATATCCAAAAAAACTGATGCACACATATTCTCACCTTCCAGATTTTCTTTTATGTAGTTAACTATCCTATGACATTGTTGAATGGTTGAATGCCCCTCACGGAAGTCAAATTGATGACACGGTATTAGATCGTTTGGTTGTGTTATTTCCTTGATTCTGTGTAGCAGTAATCTTTCGAATAATTTTGATAATAGTGGCAACAGACTTATCGGCCGATATGAGGTGGTTTCATGTGGAGGTTTTCCAGGTTTAGCAATCATGGTAATTTTAGCATATTTCCACTGAGTAGGGAAGTGAGAAATGGCAAGCGTGCGATTAAAGATCATTGTGATGAGTACTACTGCTTTTTTTGGAAGGTGTTTTAGTACTTCTCCATTTATTAGGTCGTAGTCCGGGGCTTTATACGAGCTGGTTAGTTTAATTTCCCTATATACTTCTGCTGGTGAAACAGGACTCACGGGTAGGGATAATTGGCCTGGCGCGCATAAATATTCTTCTATTTCTGCATCAGAGTTTTGGTCATTGGATGTCAGTGGTGTGAAGACTTGGGCAAGGTGTACTCCGAAGGTGTGTGCTTTTTCTTCGTTGGATCTAGCCCAGCTGTGGTCAAGTTTTCTTAATGGTGGTACTAGAGTAGTAGGTCTCTTGAGTTTTTTTGTAGCTTTCCAGATAGAATAATCTACTGGAGGTAGGCTAGACATGTAATGCCCGAATGTTGCATTTCTGTTTTCATGTAGAGCTTCGTGAAGACGGTGGGTTAAATTATTTAAGATGGTCTTGTATCGAGGGTTTCTGGTCCTTTGCTGCACGTTTGCTATCATGTTGCTGTCCACATTTTACGCAGTAGTAGGGCTTGATGCAGTATGTCTTGGAGTGGCCGTAGGCATGACATCGTGTACATTGTACTATATTGTTTTTAATGCGCAGTACTTCTACTCTAATTTTTGTATTTTGTAAAAATTCGACTTTGTAGATTTCTTTATTGTTTGGTTTTGGTTCGAGGTCGATAAAGAACATTGGCAACGGTTGTTTACTTACTCTATGCCTGATATTCATAATGTTCCTTATCGAGTGACCTAATTTTTGAAGCTCAATGTTTATGTCTTGGGTATTAATTGGATGGTGAAAGTCTCGTATGACCACTCTGTAGGCGCGTTCTTCTTTGATTTGATAGATGTGGTGGACTATGTTTTCTTCTTGTAAATGTTAGATTAGTTTTCTGTATGCGTCGATAGTATTGGTATTTATCTTAACTGTGTTGTCTGATAGCGCTTTAAAGTAGAATCTTTCTTCTTCAATGACTTTGTTTAGGTTATCAGTCATAGCTTTGAAGTCTGTAACACCGTAAATATATACTGGTGGGGGGTTTTGGTTCGGTAGTTGAGATTTTGTTTGGGTTTCACTGTTATCAGTTGGATTGTTATTTTCTTCATGTTCATTGAGCACTTGAAATCTATTTGCCGTGTTTGTTGTGGGAGCGTTTTCGACAGTTTGTGTTAGTAGTATGTTTTCTTTTATTAGTAATAGTTTGCCATGAGTGTTTTTTATTACTGTCTTCTTGGTTTGATATCATTGTTTCGTCATCGTCGGTTTGGTTATTGTGGCTAGTTTGTGAAGGTTGTATGAATGTTGTTGCTGGATAAGTGCTATTAAAGTTAGTTGTGTTCGGAAAAGGAAATTGGTTTTGATATTGCTGGTAAAGTTGAGGAGCTTGGTTTTGATACATTTGAGATAATTGGTGATTTGATTGTGTTAGACTTAGCTGACCTGGATAGATTAACGGTGGTTGAAATTGGCTTTGCATTGTGGATATCGGTTGTAGATTATTATAGTTGTTTGTGTAATTGTTGGATGGACCGGGTATATTCCCGGCTGGAAACATTTCACAGCATGAATGTCTTTAATAAATACACGATAATTTAAACGAATTTTTAAAAAATTATTATTAAACTTATTTACACTATGACTGAGCAGCTGCGGTATCAGCCGTTTGCAGTAGTCCGTAATCACCCTGGCCGACCCTCAAAGATAAGAGAGCGGCGGTCGACATGTTTTTTATATTCTAAACTTACTCGAAATAACAACACGTCCGTTCACTTTGACCGAAGAAATAATTTTATAAATGAAAATAGAAAGTACAGTTATTATTGTTAGATATATTAATTTTTATATTATTAGTTCTTATTTCCATTTTTTGTAGTAATAATACTAGTATTTCTGATTTCAAGGTGCACCATTACAATAAAATAGCGGAAAGTATTCGTGGATAACTGGTCTGCACCGTCGTACTCGAAAAATCGCCCGTGTTTTAAAGATCTTTTTATCCACTTATACTTTAATATACTATTTTCATTTTTTAGGGACTATTCTAGTACTTGTTAATTAAAGAAAAGATATTGATATTGAATCAGACCGGAAGTAAATGCGATCCTATCTAACCGCGAATTAGGATGTATTAGCAAGCAATAAGGCGATTATTTCAATTAATGATACTTTAATGGCTTTTTAGTGTTCCTAATCTCAAACGGGATGAATTTTTTTGTTAGGCACTCTATAAAACCTTTAAAGGTACTTAAGGAATTAAAATGTAGAAAGACCTACTGAAATGTACAAATACAGTAGAGATGTATGTATTTGTAGTCTCGCTTTTTAGTAATGAAATTTTGTTTACAACGAATTCAGTGTATTTACTCTGCTAGACGTTCCTAACATGTTATACTTGTTAAGATAATGATGCCACTCTTCGCTCTACGTTATTTGTTGTCTTGCATTTTCTGTTCGTTACATTCTAATTGAATAGTATCGTTATTAAAAAATTGACGCAATATACAACATGATCAATCTCAAGCGTACTGTAGTGGTATGACAAAAATTCCTAGTTGTTAATATTGTTGTGTTTTGCAGTTGGCTGCTTTGCATTTTTAGTGTGGTTTTAGTCGTTTTAGTTTATGTCAGTTTATGTCATATTATACCATCGTTTTTCACTTTTGTATTTTCTTGAGTTATTTACAAACTGTCTATATCAAGTCAAATTATATATTTTGAATTTCAAATGGTGATATCGAATTTAATCGTCATGCCGTTTTCAATCGAACACGACACATTCATTGTTGTGGCTCATTTTCGTAGCAGCTTCCAAGATGATAATGGACAATGGCATTATTCATTACAATCATGCATCGATCAATTTACTGTTGAGTACCCAAATGAAAATATTAGTTACGAAACATTTAGTCAACATCGTAATCGATTGATAGCTCGATTCATGAAAACTGGTAGTGTTTTAAAACGCAAACGTGAAGCTTTGGCTACTCTCTTAACAGAGGACACCTTAGTAGATATCCAAGCAAGGATGAATGCAAGCCCCAATAAATCTTTGCGAAAACTATCTGCTCAAACACGTATGAAAATTTTACCATACAAACATAATTTTACATAAATAATTTTTAGATGTATCCTATGGAAGTGTCCAAAAGAAGAATTTACATTTGTACCCGTACAAGGTGTCGGTATTACAACAGTTGCGAGATAGAGATTTTCAGCTTAGAGTAAACTACTGTCAATGGTTCAACAATACGATGAACAATGATTTACTGGATGTATCTTTTTTTTCTGATGAAGCTTGGTTTCATCTGTCCGGTTACATAAATAGCCAAAATTATCGTACGTGGTCTGCAGAAAATCCACATGTATTTCGAGAAACTACCTTACACCCTATCAAGGTCGGTGTCGTCTGGATAGCAATGTCGCGACAACGAGTATTTGGACCAGTATTTTTCGATGGCACAATTACTGCGGCAAGATACAGGGAAATACTTTTAGAACCATTTATTAATAATTTGGATGATCGTGAATTACGAAACGGGTATTTCCAGCATGACTCCGCTATCCCACATACTGTACAGGCTACAATTAATTATTTACGAGACTTCTTTGAAGATAGAATTATTAGTGTAAATCGTTGGCCACCGAATTCACCAGACTTGACACCGTTAGACTTTTTTCTTTTTGGTTATTTAAAAAACAGTGTTCAGCAGAAGATTGCATACTCTTTAAGAATTGCGAAATACTATAACTCATGTAGTTCATAATATTGGTGCCGAAATGTTACAAAATGTATTTGCGAATATGCAACGTAGGGTGAACTTATGTTTACAATTTAATGGCGGTCATTTTGAACATATGCTGTAAAGCAAAGTGTGATAACTAATGTCTACCTAAGGAGTTAAAAAAATTGTAAAAGACATTGTCATTCCATAAACATGTACTGTAAATTTTATTTAATTATAATGAAATTATAACATTTAAATACTTAAGATTCATTATTTTGTAATGATTTAATCCAATCATTAAATAATATTTTATTTTGTTGTATTTTATAGGGTGTCAGGTTGCGATGACGCACCCTGTATGTAGGATGTTATAATGACATGTATTACGTGTTTTGAGTGCGAGTGTATTGAGTTTGAACGAAAAAAAAATTTTTTTTGTGTGTATGCATAATGTATGTGGGTGTATGATACGCCACTGGAAATTTAGGAGAAATATAATTCAGTATGTAGATACGTGTATTTGAATATTATAGAGACTTTAGTGTTGGAATAATTAGATTCTGATGAATGTAAATGTGAAGAGAAATTTGTCGATGGGACGATAATGTATTGCTACTGTTTTGCTGCTGTTAGAAATGGAATGTTTGAAGATAGATGAGTAATCTTGGTCAGAAAATGTGAAGAATAAGTGTAAAATGTTTTAGAAAATATGTAGAGAAAGATTGGGTATGTTTAAGTATTAATTTCCGAAGGGTTTTGTAATGTTGTGCAATTGTTTTGAGAATATGTGTATGTATATGGAATTTGAGACCTTAGACGATGCTGATTTTTGCAAATGTTGCGGAACGAGATCGAATGCAGGTTGGAGATAACTGTTAAAAGTTGTGAAATGGTCCAGAGTGGCTACTGAATGAATGTGGTGACGAAAAATGACTTCTTCATGAAGTAATTGTAAAATTTGTAAGTAAGAACAAATATGGCGATGTATTGTAATTACACGCGTGCTTATATAGAGGGTAGCATCTATTGGAACTATGGAATTTTGAATGAATACTATTGGAGAATATAACGCGGAACGAAGACATGTTGAAAGATGGATGACTGAAGGTATAAATAGGAAAGTCAGGGATTGACAGGGAGAGAGTTAAGCTTTTTCGGTTTTGGCTGTTGCTTGTGGTGAGGGTTGGCGGAAGACGCGCGCGAAGGTTGTGTGATAGAATGGGATGATGTTGGAGTTATATTTGTGAATTTTAATGAGGCAGTAATTGTTTAAACAACTGCATAACCCGAACCGGGGATGAATCGTAAAAGACATTCATAAATAAAACAATAATAAAATTGAGATTGAAGATAAAATTAGTTTGTGTTTTTCTTCAAGAAAATAATAAGTGCGTAAGCAGATTTATAAAAAGTTATCAGTTGTAACGTTAGTAGTGTCAAGGTTAGCGCGTGTTCTTGTACCGAGATTCAGTTAAAAGTATTTATGAGACCACTTGTTAAGTGAACGAAGTGTTCGTTGTATATTAAGCCAATGTTTAAGTAACGTTATATGACATTGAAAGTTTATTTGTATAAGGGACTAAATTGGTGTAAAGGTTGCTAGAAATTTTAGGAGGCAACCAAACGTATACAGTTTATTACGTGTTTTATTGGACTATTTGTGATTACAGAAAGGAATAAGTGTTCGTGAAATTGTGAAGCATTTATTATGTGCCTTCATGCAATTTAAGGATTACAAATGGACTACAGATAATTGATTTACGGAAGAAGGAAAAAAGAAATCCAAGGATTAATGGACAATTTTAAGTAAGAAATTAGATTTAGGAATTTTAAGAACTCATTTAAGCCCGATTATCTTTTTGTCTAGTTTATTTGCGTATGGTCGTTTAAATTATTAAGTAGTTTTGAAGCGAAAGGATAATCGTTCTCGAATTATGTTGTTTTGGGTTGTTTAGTATTAAGAATTTTGCAGAAATTGGTAGTGACGTGTGGTTTTGATTTTCAACCACGTTGTTGAGGTATATGTAAATATCCTTGTGTATGTAAACATTTGTTTTTATTATTTTATGCAGGACAATATATATTTACCGTTGATTGTTATTCTGTTGTTTATTTAGCCAGGTATGAAACACAGTTGTAACATTTACTTAATTGGTGATCTAGTTTTGACAATTTTAAAAGTAAGTTTTGCATATTTTTTTGGATTTTTAAGATTAATGAACAACCTGAAAGGTTATATTTGCCAGGTTGATTGCAAAATTTTCATGTTTGTTTCATTAGCGCAATGCACAATTAACGGATCAGCTGTTGTCTTAAAAATGCCATTAAGTATAACAAAGAGTTGGAGTTTTGAAACCTTGAATATTTACGAATGTCAATACGATTCAGAAGTGTTATAAAAAGTAAATTAAATTTAAAAGATATCGTTCATGTTAAGAATTTTAAAAATTAATTACCGATCATTGATGAAGAATATTTTATTCATTAATAAGTAGAAAATATAACTGTTGGTTACGTGAATGAATTTGAATGATCAATTTTATTTTGGAAGTTTTGGTATACGAGGTGTATTCAAAAAGTTTTTAATAACCTGGGTAGTACTAAATTTATTTGAGTTTGAGTTGAATTGTTTTGGACGAGTGTTTGGTTTAGAACCCTCGTGTGAGAGGTTATCGAGTAAGCACAATCCTACTTTCCACAATCAAGTAGGGTTAATTAACATCCAGCTTAAGACAATTATATTAGCAAAGTTTCGATTGTGGTGGCGCCTAGAGACATATTTTCCCGAATTGAGCTATTTGAATGTAGGTGTAAGGTGTTTGAGCATGTTAATCATTCATTTTACTTATTATTTCGACCACGCCCAACTCCCTGTTAGCTGGCTTGGCAACCCGCTTACATTAGTAAGCATGCACGACGCCTAGTGCGGTTTGGACGTGTAACAAGGGATGCAGTCTAATCAAATACAAAATAGTCATTATTTAAATTAAGATAATATTTTGTAATATGTATGTTAATGACCTTCATACAAATTTGAAACTGATCGTAGTTTTTACTCGAACCGTGCTCTAGAGTAGCTAGAGCAATACAGCTTCTTACCAACCTAACAGTGGTACCAACATAAATGTTTTGATCACGTGGTATACAGTTGAGATTGATCACTCTGCATATCAAGTAAAGTGACTAATTTAAAGAGGCGTTAAACAAGTTGTTAGACCTAGACTGAAATAATTTCCTTTTTGGCACTACTCATTAGGCGAGATTTCAATAGTTCCACGTTGCAAAAGTGACAAGGGATGAAAGCATATTGAGTAATACCCCTTGGATTTAAATGTTAACGGTCAAGTTAAAGGGAGAGCAGTTCAACTCTATTAGTCATTGTTACGGGTGAAAATGGCAGTAAAAATTGTGAAACAGATAAGGGTAATTACTGATAGCTGAGTGGCAGATGAAGGTCAAACTCTTGCAAATGTGACCAGTTCTAGGAAATTCCAAAGTAGAGCTTCTTAGAAATGTAATCAGGTCCCCACGTTCATTGACCTTTTCCTAGGTGCTAAGGAAGTTGGACAATTCTTGGAAATCTGAAAATAGCACCAAAGTGTGGACCCGAAGTGAGGATTGGATGAGGGAAATCAATAATCCGCCGCATGCTAATCAAAATAAGCATTCCTAATCAATGACTCATGTAACTGGCATTGCTCATGCTTGGAATTGCTCGATTCTTAAAATCTAAAAATAGAATCAGTTCGTAGAAACAAGAGGAATGACAGGTTATTGTCTATTCCAAAAAGAGGTTAAGATTAAATGGTTCTTGTATTGGCTAAATAGAGTCAAAGTCAACTAGTTGTGTAAAAGTAGTTTAAGATTAGTATTTAACAAGTTTCATTAAATAATTTAGTGTTTTTGCAAGTCCCACACAATACTCATGTATTCCACTGAGGAAAAATCAGATTATTAAGTGGTATTATTCAGGAAGCACTGTACAAGAAATAATAGGCAGGTTTGCTTTTTTCTTTGAAAACAGGCCAATTCCATCAGAAAGTACGATTATGCGTATTGTTTGTAAGTTTGAAAGATGTGGATGTTTAAATAATTGTAGAAAATGCGGTAGCATTGATGGTAATAATGGTGAGCATCCTGGTCATAACTTAAACGAAGAGCGCGAACTCCAAGAAATTGCAGTATGTAGTTTAGCAGAAAACAAAAATTTATAAAGAAATGAATATTGAACCAAGACCAGTTCGTAATATCTTGAAAAGGAATAGATACCGTTACTATAAGTTGCAAACTACACAAGAAATTTTTCCAGAAGATCACCAAAAGCGTATGGAATTTTGTGAAGATATGATGAATCGGGCTAATGAAAACGAAAGATTGATTGAATATATTTTGTTTACCGACGGTGTTCTTTTAACTTACATAGCCATCACAATCCGTTTGTCGCTGTTGGTTACTCACGGGAAAATAAACACATTAGTATTTCTTACAGGACACAATACTCCCAAAAGGTTAATCTGTGGGCAGGAATTTTAGGTAATTCCATAATTAGTCCATTTTTAATCAACGGAAACTTGAATGCGGACAAATATTATAACTGTTGAGAAACCAGGTAGTTCCAGATGTTCAACCTCTCAATATAAATTTTAATGACATTTGGTATCAAGAAGATGGCTGTCCTGCTCATACTGCAATGAGAGTTCAACAGTTTTAAATTAAATAACCTCCTCGCTCACCTGATATCACGCCGAACGCTTTTCTTGTTTTGGGGATACGTATCCCAGCAAATTTATGGGCACAGCCATGAACGTACTAACAATTTTGATGAACTTCGTCTCAAAATTACAGACTCTTTAAACAGCATCACCCAAGAAATGTTTTTCAATAAGAATTATAATGCTAAAGTTAAACCTTAAACTTAAGTTATACTGTCAATGTAAATGTTAATGTCCTTGTTTGTAGCTCTCGTAAGTTTCTTCTTTGTTCTTCTTACGAGTAGTAATCGAACTGTTATAAATTCAAATTTAATGTTTAAGTGTAAAGCATTTACTTCATAGTTTCAAAGAACACGCGACTTTTCAACATCATCTTTATTGCTTTGGTTTCGTTAGAAATGTTGAAGCTAGATTGAAGGAGACTTAAGTAGTTCATATTTTGCCTAAATGCAAATATGTACAACTGGCAACATCGATAAAGTTATGTCTCTCTCACACTCATATAATGCTTAGCTCATTATAAATTAGACCTGTAATAATGTTTTTCCATACCTGTATATATATATATATATATATATATATATATATATATATATATATATATATATATATATATATATATATATATATGGCCGGTTCTGGACTAAATAGAATTTTCAAGGTGAAAGTCTATTGACCTGCAAGGGTGTCATATTCCAATGCTTAGGAATCTAAACATAGAATCAGTTCGAAGAAACAACAAGAATGACAAGTAGGTGAAGGTTGAGTGGTTCTTGTATTGGCTAAATTGAGTCAAAGTCAAATAGTTATCTAAAAGTAGGTCAAGGAGAATATATTTATATATATATATATATATATATATATATATATATATATATATATATATATATATATATATATATATATATGGTTCTGGACTAAGCTGCTCTAAAAATAGAATTTTCAAGGTGAAAGTCTATTGACCTGCAAGGGTGTCATATTACAATGCTTAGGAATCTAAACATACAATCAGTTCGAAGAAACAACAAGAATGACAACTAGGTGAAGGTTGAGTGGTTCTTGTATTGGCTACATTGAGTCAAAGTCAAATAGTTATCTAAAAGTAGGTCAAGGAGAGCATATATATATATATATATATATATATATATATATATATATATATATATATATATATATATGTATATATATGGCCGGTTCTGGACTAAGCTGATCTAAAAATAGAATTTTCAAGGTGAAAGTCTTTTGACCTGCAAGGGTGTCATATTACAATGCTTAGGAATCTAAACATAGAATCAGTTCGAAGAAACAACAAGAATGACAAGTAGGTGAAGGTTGAGTGGTTCTTGTATTGGCTAAATTGAGTTAAAGTCAAATAGTTATCTAAAAGTAGGTCAAGGAGAGCATATATTTATATATATATATATATATATATATATATATATATATATATATATATATATATATATATATATTGAGATGTTCAGAAAGAAGTAAAAGAAGGATCGTACAGTTTAAATGACAATTTAGTAATAAAAAGGGGTGATTTCAAGCTCGATACATGTGCGAGACATTGTTTTATAGAAATCTGGTTCACGATGTGTTTAAAATAGATTTGTTTTGTATAAATTAGTCTGAATATTATTTACATAGTTTGGTTTCATCATAAAAAGCATTGTGCTACCAACAAAAATGTCAAGAATGTTAAATACACCTATTTTCGTAAAGTCAATTTAGTGAGAAAAATCGAAATTCCTCGAAAACTATCAAAGATAGATATAGGATATATTTGACAAAAAATGATGGATTTTTTAATCCCGAATAAAATGAAATAAAAATATATAGGGTGTGCAATTAAAAAAAACTGATTTTTTTTAATTTGAGAATTTTCAAATTTGAATGGTTATAACAAACACCCTGTTGAGAAAATTAGAAATACTACTCGGTCTAAACGTTAGTATAATATCACTCATTTTTCACACGAAATATCAATTTTTTTTATTGTGAAATAACGGAACAATTGCCCATTCATCAACCCCACGAAAATGACCATAATAATCTTTAAACGCGAATATCTCAAGAACTAAAAACTTTCAGCCAATCTTTTGTATGACAAAATATGTTTGTATGGACACGTAGAATTAAAAACTAAAATCAAATATGGGGTGTTCTATTTAAAAAAATCATACTTTTTCACGTCCTGCTTTTCTGGCACACCCTGTATAACTTCCAATATTTAAAAAAAATGCACACTTCTTACCTCTACCCCATGCTCCATACAATATTTACACGAATAATTCTAGTTAAGCATAAACTTACTTTACTCTATCGTTGGGACACCCTGTACAAGCCAGCGATCTGAAACAATAAAATTAGTTGTTAAATATACAGTTAATTTTTAATTCAATCTTACCTTCCGTAAATTTCCCTGAAAGTGCATCTAATCTCATTCTTGATACAAACGAAATGTGGGTCAGAATTGTCATTTATTAGTTGTCACCATGGTGTAAATAGACCAGCTGTCGCATTGCGCATAATGTCCGACTGAAGAATAGACAGCCGATCAAATTTTTATCAAGAATGTAGCGCCATATTTAAATGCAGAGTTGGTCACACTCTGTGACGAAAAATGCAAAAAAAATTAAACAATAATAATAATACAAAATTATAATAACCATTAACTAATAAAAATATATAATTATTAGTAAATTGACGAAAAAAAATTAATTTTTGTAATCGTTACTTTTAATACATAAAGAGAAAAGTGGTATATAACTAAATATATAAACTTTTTTATTTATGTATTTAATTTGACATTTGTCAACAAATATTTCAAAATTTAATTTTTTTCTAATTTTATGTGAACGATTACAAAAATGTATTAACACGTGCGCTGTCACCTTTTAGTGCTCGGCCATATATTTTATCCTCGGCTATGCCTCGGGTAAAAAACAACAGCCTCGCACCAAGAAATGTGTAAACAGCGCACTAGTTGCG
This sequence comes from Vesta saturnalis, assembly GCA_036346205.1. Taxonomy (NCBI): domain Eukaryota; kingdom Metazoa; phylum Arthropoda; class Insecta; order Coleoptera; family Lampyridae; genus Vesta; species Vesta saturnalis. Next base: position 7,590,004 of record JARFJB010001976.1, read on the forward strand.
AAATCTACTATTCTATATCGACTAGTGAGTTGTAATATTTTGGTTTGCTAGGGTTATAATAGATTATGATTTAGACATGTTGCCATGTTGGTTTTTGTATTTTGGATAAATTTCTGATTGGCCGAGAGGAAAATGAGTACTGCGCATATTTGTCTTATTACATCATTGCGGTACAGAAACATATCAATTCCATTACACACCTAGGTGTGCAAAATGATACTTTCAAACCTCAAATGAAGTGAGCACTGCCTATTTTTCTAACCGGCCGGGAGAAAAATATATTATAATTACAAACAAGATCAATAATTTAATACAATTATTTGAAGACGCGTATGCTTACAATTTTTATATAAATAATTGGTACAACGGCAAATTTTCTCAGTTGTGTCAATAACGATCAGTTTAGAAGGTGTTGGTAACACAGCTAGCTATGACTTCTATCCACCGATAGAACTAGATTTGTGGAAGAAATACGTTATCGAATTGGTTGTGTTACACGGACGCGCACTCCGAATAAACAAAACCAAAACACAACACTACCTTTAGTTTGTAACCAGAAACACTAAGTCTAATAATTGTTAAAACACTAGTTGTTCAATAATATCGCAAGAATACACTGCCGTAAAACACAAGACAGAAATAGTTGTGTATTGAAACGAACAACCCTAAAGGGTTGTTGGAAAATAATGACAAATAACAATAGTTGCAAGCACTGATGAAATTAAACAAGTACTAAAACATTATAACGAAACACCTTAACTAAACAATGAATAGCAAATGTACAATAATGATATAAAACAAGGCCTAACTAATTATGAACGAATATAATACAAATCCCTACTCTAATGCTAAACGAATATAATGCAAGTTATAATTAAGCTAGATAACAATATAATACGTACATACCCTAACTAATAATAAGAATCGTCCGTGCGAACTAGGAACTAATATTGTTTATGGATTCACTAAATAACGATACTCGTCGTCGAGGTCGCACCAGGTCTCAACCTGCCTACTCCTGGTGGTGGTGGCGAGTCGGATGGCCTTTGGGGTAGTAATCGGAATTACTACACCCGAAGGAAGTGATGTACTCGTAGCGAGTCGGATGGCCTTTTGGGGTTAGTAACCGGAATTACTACTCCCGAAGGAAGTGTTGTACTCGTGCCGGAACGGATGGCCTTTGGGGTAGCAAAATAAATTACCACACCCGAAGGAAGTGATGCAAGCTGCAGCCAAACCGCCAGTCTCAGCGGCCCGCAAGGTAGATTGTAGACTATTACAACTACAGCTCAATTGGGTCGAAGCGCAATGTTCGACTGCCGATATGGAATTTGGCGGCTGCTTTTAAAGGGTCCGAACAATAGAATCCCCCGTGGTGAGCCCGTCACGCTAAGCTCCGCCTATAGGGCGTAGCGTAACAATTCCCCCCCGCTCAAGACGGGCTTACGTCGGGGGAGGACGGCGCAGGCGGCGGGCTAGGTTGCGGTGCCGTGGTTGGCGGCGGCAACGGGGAGGTGTGGGACTGATGGTCCGTCGTTGCTCGATGGGGGGTGTCCCAGGTCTGCGATGTGAACTGAGGCCCGTTGTCGGAGATGATGGCCTTCGGAAATCCAAACCTTCCGAAGACCTCGTTTTCTAGCCGATTTGTGATTACAGCGGTCGTGGCTTGGCCGACAGGAAACGCCTCTACCCAGGTGCTATAGAGGTCGGTGACGACCACAATCTGTCGATGCCCGGTCGGAGTGGTGGCGTACGGCCCCATTAGGTCGACCGAGACGGTTTCAGGGTCGGGATGGCTGGCGGGTCGGACGGTGGCGTCCTGAAGGGGCCGCGTTTGGTGGCGGCGCATGTCCAGCATGAACGGACGTAACTTCGTACGGATGCGTCCAACTTTGGCCAGAAGTAATGCTGAGCGATGGCCCGTGCTGTTTCGTCGGCGCCTGGGTGACCGGCAGTCGGGTCGTCGTGGTATGCGTATAGTACCTGTTCCTGTACCTCAGCGGGTACGAGTAACAGGGGTCCGCGTTCGCTGCGCCGGTAGAGGAGTCCGTCGGTGACCTCGTATTCTTGAAGGATGCGGTGTTCCCCAGGCGTGGAGGGTCCGTCCTGGTCTACCGTCTCCCAGGTACGCAACAAGTTCTGGGCGTGTGCGTTCTGTCGTTGGTTGGCCTTCACTCGGTCCGCCAGATCGACCGCGGTGAGTAAGGCGAGCGTGGGTGGTTGTGGTGCCACTAGTACCGGCCTTAGCGTTGGTGGTGGTAAGGCCCGGTCCATGTCCATGGCTTCAGGGCCTACCGGGTGGTCGGAGGGATTCCGCGACAGGTGGTCGGGCAGTTCGTTGTCCTTGCCCGGACAATGGATGATGTCGAAGCTGAACTCCTGCAGCAAGAGTGCCCAACGGGTGAGCTTGCTGCGAGAGTCCTTAGTCTGTTGGAGCCACAGTAGCGACCGGCTGTCGGTTTTTAGTGTGAAGCGCCGATCTTCCAGGTATGGTCGATATTTTTTTACAGCCCAAATGACGGCGAGGAACTCCTGTTCGTTAATATGGTAACGAGATTCGGTGGCGGATAGTTTGGCACTGGCGTACCCGATGATGCGCCGCTGACCGGGCGTTGGCTCTTGGTAGAGGACGGCGGCGACCCCCTTGCCGCTGGCGTCGGTTTGTAGAGTAAAAGGCAGAGCGAAGGCTGGTCTGCTCAGGCGTAGTGGTTGCGTGAGGGCGTCCTTCAGTTTGTGGAAGGCGGCGTCCGCGGCGGCCGTCCAGACGAAGCGGTGGTTCCCCTTTAGCAGGTCATTTAACGGGGCTTGCAAGGATGCGCAATCGGCGATGTAGTCCCGCACCCAGTTGCTAAGGCCGAGGAAGCTTCGGAGTTGCTTCCTGTTCTTGGGAGCTTCTGCGGCCTGCAGCTCTTCTATGTGCTCTGGCTTAGGCTCGTTCCCGTCGGCGGTGAGGTGGTGGCCCAGGTAACTGATATGGGTCACCCCGAACTGGCATTTGTCCAGACTGAGGGCTAGGTTATGCTGTTGCAGTCTTTCCAGTACCAGCCGCAGGTGGATGAGGTGGTCGTCCCACGTGTCCGAGTAGACAATGATGTCATCCAAGTATACCAGGACGAAGTCGCGCAGGAACCCCGGCAAGACATCCTGCGTCATTAGTTTCTGGAAGGTGGCTGGCGCGTTTTTTAGGCCAAAAGGCATCACCTTGAACTGGTAGGTCGCCCCATCGGGCGTTGAGAAGGCGGTTAGCGGCCGTGACTCTTCCGCTAGCGGGACCTGCCAGTATCCGGATTTTAGATCCAGTGTGGAAAATATCTGGGCTGTCCCGAGGTCGCGCAGCGTCTCGTGGATTATAGGGAGACTCGAGTTTTCGTCTTCTGTCTGCTGGTTGAGCCGAAGGTAGTCCACGCAGAAGCGAGGCTTCCCATCCTTTTTCTCCACGATGACGATCGGGGAGCAGTACTCGGAGGTGCTGTGTTCTATCACCCCATCGGCCATCATTGCTTCTACTTCCTGGGCGATGGTCTGTTTTTTCGCCGGGGAGTATTTGTATCTCGGCAAGCGGAACGGCCTGGAGTCGCGAAGCCGGATGGTATGACAGGTCGACCTGGTAGTGGTGGGTCGCAGTCGGTTGCCGGCCTGGCAGTCTTCTAGGAGGCGCGTCAGCTGGGGAACGGCCTCTGCCGGGAAGCCATGGTGCAGTGCGGCAACGTTGATGGGTGAGGGGTCCATACGACGGGAGGCTTGGCCCAGTAAATGGTTTGCCGCTGTTGTCTCCCCAGGTGGATGCAACCACGGTCGTAATCAATGACGACTTTTGTAGCCGCAGCCAGGGTTGGCCGAGTACGACGGGCCACGCCAGGTGGTCCACGAGGAGGAAATGGTCGTCGTCGTCTCGATCCCCCAGGCGGTAGTGGAGGTTTGCTTGACCCACTATGGGAAGGTGTTGGGTTTGATTAGCCAGGTGAGCCAGCGGGTACGGCGGGCTACCCAGGTGGTGGCGAGGTTTCGCCTGGCGAAGTTGTGTCGATCCAGTATCGAGGATGGCGTCGTAGGTGGTGGTGTTGAGTTGGATCGAGATTTTCGGTAGACCGTGATCGACGCCGGCTCGGATGACATGGATCTCGGGTTTTACGGCCGGGAGGCTGGTCCGGCCGCTTGACCGTTTCCCGACTGCTCACCTTGGAGTTGTTCCGGGCAGTCGCGGTTGAAGTGACGGCCAGGACAGAAGTGGCATCGTGGTAGTTGTGATGCCGCCCTTGTGGTTGTCGTGGTGGTGGTGGTCCTCGGCTCTGGCATGGACCGTAGGCATTGGTCATATTGTTCGACCAGTGCCGCCAGGTCCATTATGCTGTCAGGCTTGGACTGGACGAAGAATTGCCGGAGTCTTGGGGCCAGCAGATTGGTCATTAGGTCCAGATGTTTATTGATTTTCATCTCCAGTCGGGTGGCGATTCTGGCCTTTCGCCCTAGGAACTCGGATCCTGGTTCAGCTCGTTGGTCCCGTCCAAAAAATTCGGACCTGAGCTTAGCAATGGTGCGTGGATCATTGAATTTTTAGGAGCAGCCTTTTAAAGTCTGCAATTGATGGCTGAAGTCCACATACCCCTGCCACCATTTTGCCGCAGAATCCTTTAGTAGTCCCCCAGCGTGGGTGACTTGGTCCTCCTCGGGCACTTGATGTGTGGTGAAGTGTGCCTCGAGTTTGGTGAGGAATTCTGCCGGGTTGTCGAAGGTGTCCCCGCAAAACGTTGGTGGGTTGATTGGTGGTGTGAATGACGCCATTTTCATTGCGTCCTGAAGGCCAACGACGTAGACCTTTGATTCTGGAGGTGATTGTTGGGCGCCACTGGAAAGTTCCGGTTCCAGTCCGGTAGCTCTGGTGTTGACAGGCATGTTGGTTGCTCCGGCTGCTGCTGCGGTGAAGATGTCGTAGGTGTTCGCGCACTGCAAAACTTCACTAGGCCCCACGTTACGGGCCGCCAATTGTTACACGGACGCGCACTCCGAATAAACAAAACCAAAACACAACACTACCTTTAGTTTGTAACCAGAAACACTAAGTCTAATAATTGTTAAAACACTAGTTGTTCAATAATATCGCAAGAATACACTGCCGTAAAACACAAGACAGAAATAGTTGTGTATTGAAACGAACAACCGTAAAGGGTTGTTGGAAAATAATGACAAATAACAATAGTTGCAAGCACTGATGAAATTAAACAAGTACTAAAACATTATAACGAAACACCTTAACTAAACAATGAATAGCAAATGTACAATAATGATATAAAACAAGGCCTAACTAATTATGAACGAATATAATACAAATCCCTACTCTAATGCTAAACGAATATAATGCAAGTTATAATTAAGCTAGATAACAATATAATACGTACATACCCTAACTAATAATAAGAATCGTCCGTGCGAACTAGGAACTAATATTGTTTATGGATTCACTAAATAACGATACTCGTCGTCGAGGTCGCACCAGGTCTCAACCTGCCTACTCCTGGTGGTGGTGGCGAGTCGGATGGCCTTTGGGGTAGTAATCGGAATTACTACACCTGAAGGAAGTGATGTACTCGTAGCGAGTCGGATGGCCTTTTGGGGTTAGTAACCGGAATTACTACTCCCGAAGGAAGTGTTGTACTCGTGCCGGAACGGATGGCCTTTGGGGTAGCAAAATAAATTACCACACCCGAAGGAAGTGATGCAAGCTGCAGCCAAACCGCCAGTCTCAGCGGCCCGCAAGGTAGATTGTAGACTATTACAACTACAGCTCAATTGGGTCGAAGCGCAATGTTCGACTGCCGATATGGAATTTGGCGGCTGCTTTTAAAGGGTCCGAACAATAGAATCCCCCGTGGTGAGCCCGTCACGCTAAGCTCCGCCTATAGGGCGTAGCGTAACAGTTGGACCTTACGGTTGCAACAACATTAGAAACATTTATACAGGCAACGATAGATTTTATTTTAGAACAAATCCATCTCATTTGGAAGTAATTCATATTCCACACGGTGTATTGAGTTATATGAAATTAGCGATTATCTAAAACCTAAGATACCCACAGAAAAGTTTATCATTAGAGCAAACAATAATACACCTAAATGTGAGACAAACAGCTCATTTGAGATCGATTTTACCAAAGAAGATAGCATTGGTCTAAAATATTAGAACCAAATATTTTGCATGCGTCTGCGTTAGACATACAAATACTTAACACACTAATCTATACGTAGAGTGCAATATTCTAAAAGTGTAATAAGCCACTTTGCTTACGTTAACTGAATTGTTACACTTAGTTTAACTCGGTCTAGCTCAATCGGACCTTATACTAGCAAGGAAGAGAGGCGGGGGTTCGTTTCTGGCATTATTTTTGGGCCAAACACGGTTCATACTGAATAATAAACATACAATGTGTTAGAGCATTATAAAGCCGGTCCTGTACTTATCGATACGTTCAACCTTGTGGGAATAAAACCACAGAACGATTCTGGCGAGCGCACGTGCATGTACACCTATATACTCTTAATAACCTTGTCGTAGAAAAATAAAGAACTTTACAGTCCATTGAGAATTTTATTCGAAGCTAACATAAATTTTGGTCCAAACGAGCCGGATGACACCTAATTGGAATTAATTAAAAATCGAGAAGTTGAGAGACAGCACTGTGGCTGAAAATATTGGGTTGGGATACGATAAGGTGAGCAGGTGTTGATGGTGATTGGAGTACAAAAATACATAATCTGGTGAAGACGTCGATAACGAGCGAGATTCCTTTATATTATTACTTCCATTTTCCGTTGGTTTAATAGAATCTAAATATTATAGTTTATTTAGAAATGAGTAGTCAGTTAGCTAAATTAGTGTTAACAAGAGATTATTTATATGAAGGCAAAGAATATTACAATAGTTTAACGGAGTTTAATCATGAGGTTATAGGAGAGATAAACTTTAGATTAAATTCTGTAAAAGGGTACTTGGAGGAATTTAATAGTTTGTAATTAGATATTAATTTATTAGATAGTAATAGATAAGAATATTACATTACCAATGAAATTGAAAATTTGAATTATGAGATCGTTTCGAAGGCAACCGCGAAGGTCAAATTAAATATAGCAGTAGTAGAATCTGAACACTCTGTAAATGAGCGAAAGGATGCTTCGATGGTAAAGCTACCTATATTAGAGTTACCGAGTTTTTCAGGTGTATATGACTCTTGGTTGGAATTTAAAGATATCTTTACCGCCCTTGTTCACAAACATGAAACGTTATCTGGTATTACTAGATTTCATTATTTGAAAAGTGCTCTGCAGGGAGAAGCCCTAAGAGTCATTAAATCTATTCCAGTTACCAGTAACAATTATAAGGATGCGTGGGAATGTTTACTGGAAAGATATGAAAATAAAAGGTTGATTATTCATAATCATATTAAAAATATTTTTGATATTCCGGTTTTGGCAAAGAAATCTCATAAAGAAGTTTGTTTGAAACTTTTGTTAAAAAATTACGTGCGCTTGCAAATTTAGGGGAAAATACGAATAGTTGGGATACTTTAATAATCTACATAATCAGTAATAAGTTAGATTCATTTACAAGACGAGCATGGGAAGCGTCAATTAAAAATTTGCCTAATCTCAACGATCTGTATGAATTTTTAATCACTAGATGCGAATTATTAGAAAAAATGGATGTTAATAAAAGGGAAATGAGGTTCAGTTCAGTGTTATAGGGAAGGGTCAAGGTAAGGTCCAGTTCATTTATAAGCACAAATAAGTTGATGTGTTTGTTTTGTAATAAGGAGCACCCTATATATAGGGGTAACGAATTTCTTAAATTCACGGAGATGGTAGTGTAGTGGTGACAGGTCCTGCTTAGCATTCGGGAGGTAATGGGTTCGATTCCCGTTACCGTCTACCTTGTATGAGGTTTTTTCAGGGGGTTTTCCTCATACACATGTAGCGGCATGGTCACTGCGTATATGCACACCATGTGCGGCTACTTAGGCGAACGCTGGGGTAGCATTTTACCCCTCAGAACCCTCACTCCGTTCCTTCCGATCCTATCCTGACCACATCTATCCTTAATCCCACCATGCATATATACGTAATGTATGTATGTATGCTGGGAATCCATGATTGTGGCTGAAACAGCTCGGGAAGCTCGAGCAGCCCGCCCTCCCCCTTGGGGAGGGAATGAAATACGTTACCTTTTACTTTTCCTTCTTAAATTCAGTGTTAGGGACCGCATAGCGGAAGTAAGAATACGTAAGTTATGTTATAACTGTTTAAAACCAAATCATTCGAGTTTTGAGTGTAGAAGTTCAGGGTGTGTGAAATGCTACAAGGCAAAGTAATTTTATAACGGAACGGGCAGTACAATTGTTAAGGTTGAAAACATTCACTGTACATTACGCTATACAAGGTGTCCAAAGTGAAGGAGGCGGTAAACTGCGCCTTCACGTCTATGCAACATGACTACTGGAAAGAAATAAAATGTCTGGTACACTTAATTCTTTTGATATTAATTGTTGGAAATTACCTAATGTGAATTTAGCAGATATAACGTTTAATAAAAGCGGGCCTATCCATGTGTTGTTGGTTTCAGACGTTTTTTTGGGAATTATTAGAAGTAGGTCAAATAATGTTAGATAACGGCAATGATAGGCTTCAAAATAGTAAATTAGGTTATGTGGCAACAGGAAGTATAATTACGCCGCAAAGGGCGATTTCAATTGGCACTTTAACAAGAGTGCACGAGGAATCGAGATTTCTTGAAAGATTTAACAAGGTTTTGGAAAGTCGAGGAATGTTTTAATAATAAAAAATATAGGTCATCATTTTATTGAAACTTTTAAAAGAGATTCTGATACAGGGCGATTTATAGTAAGGCTACCGTTAAGGGAAGGTTTTGAGAAGTTAGGGCAGTCTAGGGAATTAACTAAAGACAGATTTTTAGAATTGGAGAAGAGGTTAGGTAGAAATGCACAATTGAGGTTATGTTATAGGGAATTTATGCGGGAGTATGAGGAGTTAATCCATATGCGAAAATTAAGTACTGATGAACTGGTTGATGAAATTTGTTATCACTTACCACACCATGCAATACTGAAACCTGATAATATAACAACTAAATGTCGAGTAGTGTTTGACGCGTCTATAAAATCAGATAATAGCCTTTTTTTGAATGCCGTTCAATATACGGGGGCCACTATACAAATTGAATTATTTACTATCTTACTAAATTTTGGTAAATATAAATTTGTAGCTACGAGTGATATATCAAAAATGTATCGGCATGTACTAGTGGATAAGAACCATAGAAGATTTCAAAGAATATTTTGGAGGGAAAATCCTCAAGCAAAGTTGAATGTGCATGAATTAAATACAGTCACATACGGTACCACCTCGGCACCGTTTTTGGCCATGAGATGTTTAAATCAATTCGCGTTGGAGGCAACTGTGCAATTTCCGGTAGCTAGTAAAATTATAACAACTTGATACTCCACATCTTCTCGATCTCTTTCTTACATCAAACCCTCTTGTTTATAAAACTTCCGTTCTTTCGTCTTTAGGTCTTTCCGACCATTGTCTAATAGAAATCATTTCTACTGCACCTATTTCCACTGTTGTTCGCAAAACCGATAGTACCTTGTGGTGTTTTAAGTCAGCTCGATGGAGTAATTTACGGGATTTCTTTGCAACCTTTCCATGGCGTGAATATTGTTTTATGTCGTCCTCTTCTTCGGACATCGCTCTTTCAGTATCTGAAGTCATCCTCGTGGGAATGGAGTTATACATTCCCAAAAAACAGTACCGTATAGGTCATTCACGTTCCCAACCCTGGTTCAATAAGGCTTGTGCTGATGCAATATCTTTAAAAAATAAATATTACATTAAATGGAAATCTAATAAATCGGTCGACAGTCATGTAGAATACGTTGGTGCCAGAAACATCTGCAAAAGTGTCATCACTAAAACTAAAAAGTTGTTCGAACAACGAAAATGCAATGGACTAGCTACATCTCCTTTAGGCAGTAGTAAAATTTGGTCTTTAGTTAAAGACATTAGTAAAAAACTTTGGAACATCTTCATTCCCCTGACATCTATTGGCGGATCGATAGTTGCTGATTCTGTAGACAAAGCCAATGTTTTTGTGGATTTGTTTGCATAAAACCCGTGTCTCAATGATTCTGTAAAAGATGTGCCCCTAGTCAACTCTTCATACGCTATGAAACCAATTCATTTTCGGTACAAGCTCGTGGAATCGATCATCAGTAGGTTTGATCTCAATAAGGCGACTGGCCCAGATGGTATCCCAGCTATTGCCTTAAGAAGATGTTCCCCCAAACTAGTACCAGTCCTATCTTAGCTCTATGCCATCTCTATGTCTTCTGGGGAATTCCCTTCATCATGGAAGTTAGCAAATGTTCAACCTATTCCCAAAAAAGGCGATAAGACCGATCCGTCAAACTACCGACCAATTGCCATCACTTGCCATCATTTTGTCTAAAATCATGGAAAAAGCCATCAATCAGCAACTGCTCACGTTCCTTGAAATTAACAAAATCCTTAGCGACCACCAATATGGGTTTAGGCAAAGTCGTTCAACAGGTGATCTTCTTTCATATGTGACCCAAGTTTGGAACAATACAGTAGAGCAGCCCGGTGAAACAGTTGTAATCGCTTTAGATATCTCAAAGGCATTTGACCAAGTTTGGCATAAGTGTTTACTTGCCAAATTGGGTCATCAACTGGGTTTCTAGTTTCCTTGATAAAGGACGAATACGTGTCGTAGTTGATGGCTTTTTTTCAAAAGAAGTTAGCATTAACGCGGGCGTACCACAGAGATCCGTTATAGCACCTACACTTTTTCTGCTGTACATAAATGACCTTATTTCTTCAACAACTAACCCCATCCATTGCTTTGCTGACGATAGCACTCTTCACTGTAGTTCATCTCAGTATACTCATAGTGATAATCCACCTTCTATGTCAAATCAAGAAATTAAAGCTGAAATGGCAAATTCAATCAACAAAGACATTCAACGTATTCTCGAATGGGGAAGCAATAATCTAGTTAAATTTAATGCTAACAAAACTCAGTGTTGCCTTGTGTCCGCCAAAAAGATTGATCATTTCCTGTTGTAAGTATGAATGGCTCAGTTCTTAAGTTTTCAGACTCTATTACTCTGTTGGGTATGACTGTATCTTCAAATCTCTCATGGGTTGACCATCTTCTGTCAGCTATCAAAACAGCTGCTCGTAAAATAGGCTTTTTGTACAGATCTAAGCAGTATCTGGAAAATAACTCTCGCCTCTGGATTAGTGCTCCCCAATACGCTCTCGATATCGTTGATCGTATTCAAAAGAGAGCGATTAGGCTTATAAATGACCCGTCCTTAACTTCTCATATACAGTCCCTTGAGCATAGAAGGATGGTTTCAGTTCTTTCTTTGTATTATCATTAGTACAACGGCTATTGTGCTGCTGAATTATATTCTTTGATACCATCTCGGGCTATCTTTGCGAGAAACACCCGGTTCGCTCATTCACATCATCAGTATGCAGTTCAAATCTCCACTTGTCGTACCAAACGGGCGCAATCCACATTTCTCTACACGGCTTTTAAACTCTGGAATGATCTCCCTGGTTCCTGCTTTCCTCCCACTTATGTTATGAGAAAATTTAAGGCAGCTGTTCATAGGTATCTATTGGAAATTCATTATCCCTCTATCCATGCTCCTAAGTATTCCTGAGTGCTTTAGCACCATATGCCAAATTTAGCCTGTTCAGGTCCACAATCATAAAAAAAAAGATAATGATGCCGAAATGTTACAATTACAATTTGAAATATCAGAAATATTAAAACGTTGGTACTTTGAATTAAGAAAATGGTTATCAAATAATTTTGAGTTAATAATAAATTTTATGTTAGTAACGAGTTAGAGTCCCATAACTTTAAGTAATAAACGAAAATAAAAACGAAAATAAAATACTAGGAGTGGGTTGGAATGCTACACTGGACGCCTTACAGTATGACGTAAGATTTGGGGAATTAAAATTGGCGGCCACGAAACGTAATATTTTGGGTGTTATTGCACAACTCTTTGATCCCCTGGGACTAGTAGGGCCTGTTATAATAGTGGCAAAGTTAATAATTCAGGAACATTGGTCTTTACGTATTCCTTGGGATGATGTAATTCCTCAGGATTGTATTTTAGATGGAAGGAATTTTATGACGGGTTGAGATATTTAAATGAATTAAAAATACCGCGATATGCTTTACTCTGCGATGCTTTATTAAGCTATCCCGATAGTTCAGAAAGAGCTTACGGGGCTTGTCTATATGTACGATCCATAGATAATTGAGGGAATATAAAGATAAGCCTTTTATGTGCTAAAAGCAAGGTCTCACCTTTGCGCCTTACCACCGACTTGAATGTGCGGCGCTGTTGTTAGCGCGACTAGCTGATAAGGTTAAATTAATTTTAAGGGCTAAGGACTACAGGTATTTTATTGGTCTGATTCAATAATTTTGTTGAATTGGATACAAGCGTGCTCCAGCAGGTTCAAAACGTTTGTAGCTAATCGTATAAGCGAAATTCAGCTGTTAAGCAACGCAGCCGATTGGGGTCATGTTAAATCACAAAATAATCCCGCAGATTTGTTGCCCCGAATGTTTAGCACGCAAAATGGTTAGGGAAGAATTTCCGGTAGAGGTTGAACTACCAGAAACAAAATTGGCCATTCATTTGATAGCCTCGCCAATTAATTGGGAGTTATTAAATAAGTATTCATCTTTTAGTAAATTAAATGGAATTGTGGCTTTATGCATGCGATTTATATCAAATTTGAAATCAAATAGGAAGGAACGCACAGTAGGAGTTCTAACCGTTAAGGAATTGCAAAGGGCACATAATGTTATAATCAAAATTGCGCAGCTGGAATCATTTCCTAAGGAGTATATAGCACTAAAGAAGAGAGATATTTAGAATTCGTATCAATAGCTAGCCAAAATTTTACACCAAATTTATCAGGCTTATTATATAATATATTATATAATGTATAAATCTGCATCTAGCTTTAATAGGAAACATTTGTTCGTCTACTGTAATTTTTGCTCCTGGAACATAGCAAGCTTTACAGTTACTAACACATTTATCCCATACTTCGGACGCCAAAGCAAACTTATCACTAACTAAACCTTCTTTTCGTGTTGATCGAATATCAAATCTTAAAAATCTCATGATTTCACGAAATCGATTGCATGACATGGTCTTACGAAAAAATTGCGGTCCCCAAGTAACAGACCATATACTGCCAAGCTGTAATGTTCTTGCGCCATAAGCACTCCGAACTAGCAATATTGCAATAAAAACGTCAAGTTCTTGAATCAGTGTATATCATCTCCTAGTTGTCGTTTAGCTTCAATTTCAGTACATTTCTGAATGTGTTTTAGCGTTGTGTTATCTATAGGCAATCGAAATGCACTTAGCACAGAGTTAGCAAACACATTTCTTTTTGCATAAGGAGTTGGTCCAGGAGTATTTCGCATAACATTTCTTTGAACTATACGGCCAACATAAGGTCCACTTGATTCCACAACTTCCCACATATCATTATACTTGGATGATTGTTTACTCCCTACAGCTAAAAGCATGTAATTTTTTCGTTTTGGATGTTGTTCAATGTCATCACTTTCACCATCTTCGGAGTGGTTATTTGCTTTTTCGGATTCGCATTCAGATAAGTTTTCCAACTCCGCAATATGATATAAAGCCTGTTGTGTAAAACCGCGAGATGACCACATTTTTTACTACGAATCTAACCCCCTAATAAGTACAGAAGTATCTCACAAGAACGTTCACTTGCAACTAATTTGAGTACTCAAAGTACTTTAATATATAGATCTCTATAGAAACACATTATAACTTGCATTTTTCATATCTTGGGCACGTAGGTAAAATAGCGAAGATTATTCATAAGTTCGGACACGTCTAAACAAGTTCTAACTTGCAGTAAACTCCTAAAAATTAACACAATAATAGTAAAATATATTGTTTTATCTCAACGTTGTAATTATTTTTGTTATACAACCTCGAAACTGATTATAAATATATGAACGGTCAAAATGACGATTCCGGCAGTTATTCAAATACTACAAAAAAAAAAAAAAACTCTAAAACGGCTTAATTTTCTTAATATATTTTTTTATATTCTAAAAGTACATAAAAATCTAGAAAAGGTTACAATACCTCAACTCCAAGCACAACGGAGAAACAATATTATAAAGAAGGCACGCGGTCAAAATGACCGCCGGGGATGTTCTAGTGTAAACTCAGATAAATGACATCATCCCTACGAATTTTAGCCCATTATCGCACGTACAGGGACTTCTATGCTAACTCTTGACCGAAGCACTAGTGTTTAGGGAAAGATTACATAGGAGTATTACTTCGCGCGCGCTCAGCGGTGCAAAAGAACACCAACAAACGAACCGGACTTGTGCAGTTTTCACCACGCAAATCCGGTTTGCAACATGGACGCCGACAACACTATTATAGATAGGTACAAAATACATATCGATGCGCTACACCTCCAGATCGAGGCCCACAAAAGCACAAACCGAATGCAGGAAGAAGAATTAAGATTCCTGAAAAATGAAATAAGCGAAATGAAGGCCCATATAGAAAACCTCACTCGGAAAATCCAAAGCCCACAACCAACCACTACTTCAAGGATGGAAACACAAACCATCATCACAGAAACCGAACACGACACCGACAAGAACTCAAGAAGAAAGAAGAAAAAGAAGAAAAGAAGCGAAAAACAACCACGACAGCAAATAACACAAACCAACCAAACTCAACACAAGTTAACGACACTGAATATATCACGGAAACACCGCATGAAACAGAAACGGATGCCCTCTTCGACGAGGAAGCAGAAGAATTCAAAACCATTGTAAGGAAAGGGGGAAATAAACGACAACGTATAGACGCGGTAGAACCTCCTGCGGACCAATCCGCTAAAAAAGAACGAATCCCGCCGCTTATTCTACATCACGAGGAAGACTACACTAAAGCGATGCCGAAATTAGCCGCTGTGAACATCAAACCTAAAACAACAAAGACAACTAGGAATGGCGTAAAAATCATACTCGAAACAGCCGAAGAATATCGAATGGCAACTAAAGCATTAGACAACGCAGGGATGGAATTTAATACGTACCTGCTGGAAGTAGCAAAACCACTGAAAGTGGTTTTCCGCAGGTCGTTGTAGCATCAGAAACCATAGGTAACTACCTTACAGAAATGGGATTCGTTATCCAGAGGATTACACGAATGTTCGCAGGACGGGAAAAGAGGAAAACTTCGATGTTGCTTGTAGCTGTAGAACGAAGCGAACAAGCGAAAGAAATATACGGAACATCGAAGATCGGCTACCTACGCGTACGAATCGAATCCCTCCACAAAAATAACGGGACCGGCCAATTCCATAACTGCCAACGGTACGGGCACGTCACCAGCGACTGCTACGCGTACCCGAGGTGCGTCAAATACGCGGGAGCGCACCACACACGCGACTTCACACTGCAAAAAGGACAGGACAACCCGAAGTGCTGCAACTACAGAGAATGCACACCTCAAATTCAACGAACTCAACAAACACACGCAAATAGAATGAACGAACACATGACCGCCGACAAGAGAAGTAGTAGCAACAACCAGCTACGCGCAAGTAGTTGCAACAAAGAAAGAAAAACAGAACCAGACAAGGACGACGACGACGTCGAACTTATCATCAAAATTCTAAAGGCTCTACGGGCCGCAAGGAATGCATAAACCGCTGGTATAACACATATACCACACAAATCATAACTGCAATGAAGGTATAAGGGGATAGATCCCGCAAATATAAAAAATAAGTACCGTTCACCGTTCATCCATACAGTAAGTCGTTAATTAGTCATAAACCTTCATTGCAGGTAACTTCTGATTTTAACGTCAATTGGTTTAAAAGTTCTCACAGGCAATGACCGAATCATTAAACGTCTTTTAAAACGTACATTTTGACGATACCATAATTAAATCAGACATTCAAAGTAAATATCTAATTACGGCTATTTACGATAGTTTTCTGTACATAGAAGCAAGCTTAAGAATATGATAACTACTGATTTCGCAAACTTCCTTTTCGAAGAAATTCGTTATGGTTTAGATAGTCAAAGAGTAAACGTTTGCAGAAATCCAGACCTAACGTCTGCACTTAAAGGATATGTTTCTTATAAGGCAAGTAAGATCTATGCCATTTGGGGTGGTCACCAAAGAATGAAGACGCACTACAAGTAGTAGTCGATGAGAAAAATCGGTTACAGTATGTATACCATTGAATTGATAATCAAGATGTGATTGAGCCTAATAGTGCAAAATCAAACTCAGCAATTTTTATTTTCGATGATATCGCTTGTGAAAAGGAAAATAACATAAGGGTATTTTTTCTATGGGTAGTCATAATGATATTGACTGTTTCTATTTGAGCCAAACTTACAGTAAAGCTCCAAAAAATTAATTCGTGATAATGCGAATCTATATTATTTGACCAAGATTAATTAAACCTGAAACATGTGTATGACGATCATGTAAGTCCTACCATAAGCATGAAACTGTTTCGGAATATATGTTCAAAGTATTGCGTAGATCCGTTTGGTTTCATGATCATAAACAAGGATGCAGAAGTTAATAATGGTTGCTATAGGAAAAGGTCTGATGTATATATAATACCTTAAACTGTTTTCGGTAGTTTAGTAGTTACTGATACGTTTAGGTATTAACAGCTATCTATTCAGGGTAAACAGGTACTTTTTCAGTAAACTGGTTTTGATACGATGGATAACAAGGAGATTATGTTAAACCAAAAAATTAACAGTCTTATAACTGTTCACTTTGATAATAAAAGAATATTTCAAAGTACTTAGAAGCCTCTAACAGAACTTCTAACTGAAATAATAAATAAAATCGAACCAGAAAAGGAGCCCATTGACGTTATACCCAAAAAACAACCCCTGTTTATATTCCCAAGAAAGCACGCTACTACCCCCACTAGTAGGATAGCTCAAGTTCCATTATTTCAAAGGACTCCCGACTTCACTTCACCGTCATTAGGTGATTCAAGAAATGGTGCTACTAGCCCACTTCCGTTTTTCAGAGAAATCCTTCTCCAGGTCTTCGTACACCATCTTTGTCAGATACATCTGTCGTTGGAGAGATTAATACTGACGAAAAGGGAAGAAGAACTACCACATATTACGGTGAACGTAATACGAGGCATCCTGAAGGTGCTATTGATCATACTTATGGAGTTTAGTATGATACTAAAACAGAGTAATAGACTATTGGCAATACTCCCGTTACAATTAAAGGAAACGATGTGATTATTAAAGGTATCATGTATAAAGGGACTCCAAGTTTATACGATCCGCTCATTATGAATGAACCCAACTTAAATCTAGTAAATTCAAAAGATAGAAGGAATTATAAAAGTATTTTAGAAGCTACGAATGTTGCAAGACAACATTATCATGTTAGTGGGCAAATTCGAGGAAGCCGCAGCAAAAAGTATACACAAATAATCAAACCATTGCTATCATCATCGCTCACAACTAAAGCAGGTGGAGCTATGGTTCTTAAAGAACAAACAGACCGACTGAATGTAAGTATTAGAATGATGTACATGAACCAATTCGTGATCTAGAGACATTGTAGGAAGAAAAATTGGTGGTAAACACAGGTGTCATAAATGCCATAATATCAATTGTAGAACTATACGAACACCCAGTTTTAAATTTTATGGTGCTCGTCGTTTTCCTGCAGCAACCAAGATCCTTACAAACAGCATAGACAAGGAAGCCCTGAGCTTTCGGTTGCATTATTCTCCCACATGTATGATCCAGTGTCTTATTGCCAAAGGTTTCTTCGATTTAGACATGAGAAGGAATTTCGCGTACTGTCAGCAAGGTTAAGTTAATGCATATTCCTAGTAAACGCCACAAAGTGCAATGTATGACCTGCAAGCAAAAGTGATGCAGCATAAGCCATGAGAACAGTATTGATATCAAGGTTAATAGATATTCCCAGTAAACGCTACAAAGTGCAATCTATGCATCTGTCTATGAACACTGAAGCTCTTGCAACAAGCTATAACCAGTTTTGACCTTGAATGCTGGGTTTGTATTACTATATAAGCAGATAAAGGGCAGTTTTATACCAGTCAGTATATTGCACTCCCGACTAGAATTGCAATTGTATACCTAAAGTACTTGTATAGTTACTTAAATGATTCATTTTTATATATCAGTTATAATAAATATAATATTTATTTCCGTTACTACATAACCGACAGTGCGTGTGCTTCATATTTTCTGGCAGTGTTGGATACAGTTTTGAAGGTAACTGTGAGTAAGGGTATACCCAGTAGTAGTGATATTGTTAATTTAACAAGAAAACCAAAAATGTGTCGGCTCTTTTTTCTAAACACTATCGAATAAGGAGCACAAGAAATTCATTTGTTATCGATGTTTGAACCATTTTTCTTCAGATCAAAATTATTAAAAAAAGAAAAATCGCCAAATGTTAGAAATTCTGACATGGTGGCTCCATATAAGTTATTTACGTCGTAGTACATTAAATACACACTTTCTGAAGTGGGAGGTATAATAGGTATAACAGTGCAGAGGATCAAGTTTGTAAGTGCTTAAACAAGTTGTCGAAGGTTTTCAAAAATGTCTGCTAACAGTAGAACGTCCGTTTTTGGATACAAATACGAGTAATCCCCTAACGGTTTAATATTAAATCTGTTCCAAACATAAACTGCATGTGTAAAACTCGCATCATTGATGAATGAAAAACGCTTCCTTGGGAGGGAGTCCGGTCTCGCTTAATTTATCGAGATCTTCATAAGGAAACACACCTTTGCGAATTAGTAGTGAAAATTCTTCGGCATTGTTACAATTAGCGTGGATAATAATTGTTTTACTATTTTTCAAACAGTACAACTTTTCAATACTACTACTCATAAATCTCAAGGAGTCAATAAGTCTAAACCTAATTTTAGTGCCTTGTATTACTTTCGTGAAAGAAATATATTTTTCTTTGTTTATGGGTAGCAGTGAAATCGCACCGGGAATAGTAGCCAATTCTCTAATGAGGAAATGACTATCATAACCTGACAAATTTTGAAATACGATTGGTAGAATGTGAGTGTCTTTATGGTTTAGGCTACAATTCTGATGTGATGCTCCCCGAATTGCACCAGTAAAATGGTTATGATCCTTAATTTTTATATCATAATCAGTAAATGGTTTCCCGCAAATGTGGCAAATCGTGGTGCTTTCAAAGTGCTCAACCTGATTGGGAGTAAAAGCATCTATAGGAATTATTTTATTTATTATTTCGGTAGTCCAATGTGCAATACTTTGAAGCTCTTTAACAAACCATTGAATGCAATCGTTTCCTCTATGAAGTCTCAATCGTGATAAAGAAACGTATGAACACTTCAAGTAGTAAGCAATGCTGAAGGGTATATGTTTGGAGTGAAACATTGTATTGTTATCGATGTCCGTTAAATTTGTGCACTTTTCCAAAATACTTTCTAAATCTGCATAAATTACAAACGGCACCTTTTTCTGGAATGTGAAATTTGTAGAACGTTATCTGAAGAAAAATGGTTCAAACATCGATAACAAATAAATTTCTTGTGCTCCTTATTCCATAGTTGTTTAGAAAAAAGAGCCGACATATTTTGAATCCACGTGAAATGATAAACAGTATTATCTTTTGTATTAATATCACCCGCAGCTTGATAATTAGTAGAAAGAACTAAAAGATTTATAGGTTACCTCACACTATTTTGATTTTTACTTAATACAAATGGTAATATAACTTTCCCCTGAGTGGAAAACAAATTAATGGAGAGGTTGTTTACTGTTCAAATTTTTTTACATCATCTAGTTTAATGGTGAAGGAAATTGTATCATAATTCAAAACATCCTTAAAATGAGGATAACTATAAACTCTATAGGAATGATGTTGCACGGGATATAGTGCCGAAACAACAGCCCACAGGAAGCAATACTCATTGTCATTTTTAACATTCACTACCGCATGCTTTACTGCTATGAAGTAGGGAACTTTAACGTAAGTTAAAGGCCACCGCTAAATGGGACATAGCTATTAATATTCACCTTTAAATGTAATACTTCCTGTAATGCCCAACCGGAATCCCTTTCGGAAAACTACTCTAATTTTTTTTGTAATTTATAATAAACGTTTTCATTATACCACTTACGTAAATTGGTCGCAACATTGATGGCATAATTTTTTATGGTAAAAGTCTTCAACTCGATAATGTGATTTACAGGATGGATAAAATTGCAGACTAAAAAGACATTCACCTTTAGCATCGATTGCCTTAGCATTAATTTAACCTTTCGTGCAAAACTATTATATAAGAGGGTCCTTGATGTTTGCTATATTGACTATAATTCCCGTAAAACATGAATCTACAGAGTACCAACTAATTTGCGTGTACGCTTTTTAGCGACATTGACAATTCCACTACCTGTTTTCTCTGAAGCGTTCTTTAACTGTTTAACTCTTATAAGATAACACTTTAATAATGATAAATTACTTTCGGGTTTAAGCAAATTTTCGAATGCCTCTAAATAAATTTTATTTTGAATTATATCTTGCAATAGCTTAATATTAGTGTTAATTATACGAATGTGCTTCACAAATTCATTTTTGGTTTTCTTGTTAAATTAACAATATCACTGCTACTGCGTATACCCTTACTCACACTTACCTTCAAAACTGTATCCAACACTGCAAGGAAATATGAAGCACACGCGCTGTCGGTTATGTAGTAACGGAAATAAATATTATATTTATTATAACTGATATATAAAAATGAATCATTTAAGTAACTATAGAAGTACTTTAGGTATACAATTGCAATTCTAGTCGGGAGTGCAATATACTGATTGGTATAAAACTGCCCTTTATCTGCTTATATAGTAATATAAACCCAGCATTCAAGGTCAAAACTGGTTATAACTTGTTGCAAGAGCTTCAGTGTTCATAGACAGATGCATAGATTGCACTTTGTAGCGTTTACTGGGAATATCTATTAACCTTGACATCAATACTCTGGTTATAACTTGTTGCAAGAGCTTTAGTGTTCATAGACAGATGCATAGATTGCACTTTGTAGCGTTTACTGGGAATATCTATTAACCTTGATATCAATACTGTTCTCATGGCTTATGCTGCATCACTTTTGCTTGCAGAGGTCATACATTGCATTTTGTGGCGTTTATTAAGAATATGCATTAACTTAATCTTGCTGACAACATGCGAAATTCCTTCTCATGTCTAGATTATGCTGCATTCATTAGAGTTCGTCACCTTTGCTTGCTCAGGTCAGTTCACTGTACTGAACACTTTTACTTGTTATCAATTTAGTTAACGTTAACAGATTTATGTGTGTATAACGTTAAAGTTTTAATTGAATACTGATTAATTACTCACCATTAGTAATGGCTTCATCCAGCAAACAATCTAAACTTTCACTAAAAAGGCTGGAAAAACCTTGTATTTTGCATGATGTTTTGGTGCGCCCATTAAATAAGACCACAGAACCAGCACCCTTTGAAGAGACCATCCCCATCATCTCCATAAGGGATAGTGATGTAGGGGATGAATTTTCGAAGTATTTCGAGATGTATGTATAATTTTAATTAATATTATAGTTTCCTTTTATTAATTCATAGAGAATTTTTAGTACAAATAAAATTATTCATCTTTTCAGCATAACGCCAGCAACCACGGTTATAGCAACACCCCACAACCACCACCGTTGCGAAACCTACAATATGGAGGAAAAAATTGGCTCTTATAGAAGGGCACCACACACAGCAGGATGATGAGCAGGACCCACCAACCGATCCGGCCTTTGGGGAAAAAAGTATTCGTTGGTTACGAAAACTTTACAATGACTATATTAATAGTGAGTTGGCCGGGATGGGGCGAGTGGAAAGACTGAATGAAGAACTGGTGGAGGCTAATCAATATGTAAAGTGTGTGCGGAAAAATATAGTAAACACTGAAAATATATTGCGTACGTTGGAAGGGATGGATGTGTGATGTGTTTAATATATTTTTTTTGTGGAATTTATCGTATAATTATCATTTCATTGTAAAAAATAAATGTAAAATTTTTTTTATATTTTTGTTGTTTCTCGTAAAATATTCTCATTATCCAAAAAATTTATTACAGCTAAAAAAATGTGAGTGATAGTTCAATTTGCGCTAGAAAAGTGAAATGATCTACGTTAAGGAAAAAATTGAAAACATCTGGAAGTCTGATTTACTCATGTACCCATGCATAATTTTCTACATCAAAGTAAAGCAGTCATTTTTTGCAAATTTTAAGTCCATGTTGCGTTACAAATTTATTTATTGTAAAATATCATGCAAAGAAAGTGTGAAAATATAGTACAGCTAAAGTGAAAAACGCTTGTGTTAAATAAAAGTCAAAACAGTTCCCAAAAGCATGTAAATCTGAAAACTTTATGCGATATGTATTTATGCAATACAAATGACACAATTGCATTCATACATTTGCAAATGCCGTTTCATAATTTTAATGTGAATTGGTGACTAAGATAAATATAGAATGTTCGCATTCACACCTGCATAAAATGCTTTCAAAGCAAAATAACTGCGTTCATTATCCTACAATTCTTGAAGTAGTAATATCCACGCTCCATCGAAAATTGTAATCAAACTAAATTAAAAAACAAGTCGTGTTTTATGTGCTGTTCATTGTTTCAAAATTGAATTTAAGTTGCATTTCGATAGATTTATACATGAAATGGATAAATTGGATGCATATGTTTCTTCTGAGCTTACTTAAGTACAAAAGGTTGTGTTTTAAGTGCTCTTTGTTGTTTCAAAATGGAATTGGTTAATTTAAGAGTCATTTTTTCATATTTTGATAATTTCATAAGTAGACAGAGGAATCACATTAAACACATCATACAAAATATACGCGATCGTACTGGAAGAAAGGTTAAAGAAGAAAATAGAAGAAAAGAAACTGTTACCAGACGTACAACCAGGATTTAGGAAAGGAAGAAGAACGATAGATAATGTATACATATTGAAACACATGGGAAATAAGGAATTAGAAAAGAAAATTGGGAAACGGTATTCATAGACCTAGTAGCCGCATTCGATAGGGTGAACAGGAAAAAACTGTGGGAATACTTGAGGAAAAAGAAGATAAACGAAAGACTAATAGAAACGATGGAAGAAGTATACAAAGAAACGAGGAACAGGGTGAGGGTGAATGGGGAATTAAGTGAAGGTTTTGTAACAAGGAAGGGACTAAGGAAGGATGCCCTCCGAGCCCAAGCTTATTCGCGGTATACACAGGAAACTTAGAAGAGACATTAAGGGGGCAGCAAGAAGAAGGCGTGGTGGTGGGGAACAGGGAAGTGTGGTCGCTGCCATACGCTGATGACATAGTGCTAATAGCCAAGGAAGAAAAAGAAATGGAGGGGATGCTAAAAACAATGGACAGATATTTAAAAAGAAAAGATTTGGAAGTAAATGGAAACAAAACGAAGGTAATCATATTAAGACAAGGGGAAGGAAGGGAAAAGGAGGATGGAAATGGAGATACAGGAGGTAAAGGAATTCACCTACTTGGGACATACGATCAGACAAGACAACAAAGATGGGGAGCATGTAACAACTCTTTTTTGTGTTGTATAAAATATACCTCAATTTAAGATGTTTCCTTCATGTAGTTCTAAATACAAGAAAATTTTAATTATTGAAATTTAGGTATGAGGTAGGCAACTTAATTTGCATATCTTCATAGTGCCTATTTTCGTAGAGATTTACATTCCCATAAACTGTTTTCTAGTGATTGAGTTGCGCAATGACTCGTGACTTAATTCTATAATCAACGCGTCTGCGTTAAGTTAATCTGCTGATATCTTGTAGACATGACCTCATCATCTACTTCGAAATCCTCCATTTTCACTTCCTGTTTAATGTCGAAGCATGAAGCTGCTTCTTTTTGTTTTTATTTAAATTTATGTGAAAAACGCCATCAATTTGGTGGTAAGAGATATTTTTAATACATTTACATAAAATTTAAAGCATTTTGTTCTTTTTAGGCGTTTTTCTTGACGTTGTTTTTCTTTGGGTACTTTTTTACGTATTTATACCATTTTTACTTTAATTATACGTTTATCATTAATTCAATTTACAACGTAATTGAATCCTAAGTACGCATTTGATTTGGTTGTTTCGTGCATTTTTCGTTTTATGATTGCAATTTTTTGAATGGATACTTCCAATTAATGCAATAAGAAGTGGATTTAAAAATTTTAAGAAGAAATTTGTACGGATTTTATAAAAATAATTCAGTTTGGGGTGTGGCTGATAATATTATGTCAAGATTGCACCATGATGACGTAAAAATGCCTTCATCCTGTTAACCTCTCCGTAATCATATTTAGATACCAGAGGTTGTCAAAAAGAAAAGTTTGTGTACAAAATTTCTAAGGTATTTATTTAGTGATTTATTTAGTACTTTAAGCATAATTCTAAGACCTTCATTATTTCATCATTACATTTAATTCAATAAACATAGTCTGTATATTGTTATTTTTTACATTTTTGTCAAGTCGGTTTAATTGTTCCGATAATTTAAAAAAGACAATTTGGCGCCCGAGATAACTTCATTTTTTTACATTCTTTATTATTAATGGTAAGTGGTAATTAAGCAAATCATTTTAGTGAACCTATCCTGTTAATCACCGACTGAGTCTAAGGCACAATTATAAATGGTGTAAGGTTAGTATTCTTTGGAAATTATTATTTCATTATTTTGGATAACTTACTTATTATTATTCAAAATTTATTATACGTTACACATTTTTTTATTACAAGCATATAAAAGAATGAGTGAGAAAAGGAAACAAATTAATAGGGCAAGTGTGGAGTGTAGGAGAAAGACTGTGCGGAATGGATTTAAAGAAAAGGAAACTATTATTTGACAAACTAATAAATAGTGTGGTATTGTATGGGGCGGAAGTGTGGGGGTGGAAAGAATATAAAGAGATAGAAGGATTGCAAGAAAAATGCTGGAAGTGGGTACTGGGAGTAGAAAGAGAAACACCGGAATACATTATTGGAGAGGAGGTGCAAGTAGAAAAAATAAGGGTCGAAGCGGGAAAGAGACTATTAAATTATGAGGAGGAAATGAGTAGAAGATCGGAGTGCATGGTTCTTCAAGAATGATGGAAAGAAATAAAAAAAGGAAGAATAAAATATGGACAGGAATCCATAGAAGAATATTATAAAATAAGTGGGTATGCGAAACAAGAAGTGGAGAGACTAAGAAGGGAAGGAGTGAGCGTGAGAGAGGACATAATTAGAAGGGACAGGGATGTCCAAAAGCAGGAAGGATGGACGAAGGTGAAAGAAGGAAATTATAATACTAACTATAGGCATATTAAGGGCGAAGGGATACCGATGAACGGTAAAGGGCAGGAAGGAAAGAAAGAAAATGATAGCCAGATTTAGATGTGGAAACGAAGAAACGGGGAACAAATATTGGAAAAGGAACGAAGACAGAAAATGTAGGTTGTGCGGGGAAGAGATGGAAACGATAAATCGAGTTAAAGGAAGAGGATAGGACGGCAGGAAGTACTGTAGGAAAAAGGAAGGGGGGGGGCGGATTGCATGGCAGAAATATGGAAAAGAAGAAGACAGTTAAGGGGCGAGGAAGCAAGAGAGGAAAACGGTGCAGGCGGAGTAAGGAAAGGGAGTTGGCAAATAGACAATTTATTGTAAATAGTGTACACAATATTTTTGTAATATTTGTAAATAAGCAAGTAAAGATTATAGCAGTAGAACGAAAACACCTACGTATTTAAAATTTTGTATTTTAGCTTGTTTTCAATTGGCTTAGAGCTGATTAGATTTTGGGCGAAATCCAACGCCACAGAAGGAGGGGTTATTAGGGGTAGTTTTTGGTTTTCATCAAATATTTCTAGAACAGCTGCATATTTCAAAGATATAAAAACACTTAGATATAGACCTTAAACATTAATTCGATTTAATTAATAGATTAATTATGTTCCATGCAATTTTTTGACATTCCCAAGGTAGAATTTAAGTGTTAGTTCAAGTTTTTTTATTATCACAATAACGATTAATTTAATAAGAAAAAGTGTAGACGTATTTTTTAAAGAAAATTTAATTTTACATAAATTTTCTTTATAAGTTTTTATGTAAAGCAAAATTAAATAAATATGAAAAAAATACTGAAGATGTATTATCGATATTTTTATAGAGCAGCTTTGGAATTTTTTTTTACGTTAACATGTTGTCTATAAATCTCTATCTGACATGAAGTTTTAAACGTCATTCTGACATAGATTACTGTTTTTGTTTTTACAATGTTGCCTGTTTTCGTTATGGACGTATAAAAAGAGGTTGCATAGTTATCCTACAAAAATTATAATTAAAATTACTCCATTTCGTTTAAATTTTAAGTTAGCATCTAGATGTCTATTGACCTCTGTCTGTAATGAAGTTTTAAACGTCTGTTTGACATAGATTATCGTTTTTGAGTTTATAATGTTACATATTTCTGTAATGAACCTCTTTTACAAAAGAGGTTGCATAATTATCCTTAAAAAAATTTTATCAAAATTATTTAATTTTTTTAATCTCCATTTTGTAGGTTGGAACGAGATATTTACTTTAAATTAAAGCAGGAATTTGTATTGTTTATGAATTTTTTTATTATAATGTGTATTTACTAAAATCTAATATGAATGCGACAATTTGTTGGTTCATAAATATATTTCGAGAAGAATTTGCAATCATTTCTCAACTTACTGCATTAATCTTTTTAAATACTGAAAGTGTAATCCATAACAAAGAGAAATGGTGCGCTTATCCTTATAAAAAAAACTCTTCTCGGCGAGTTCTACTATTTCAAAGAAAAATTCATACTCACCGAATAATATTTTACAAAGAAAAAACGCCTGTCTGCATTAAGTTATTTTTGAATGCAACCCTTTTCGTTCGTTATTATAGTTACTGGTAACGTTTATTAAATATCTTTTAAAGCAATCATTTAATCAATATGCTTGTTTTGTATCGTAAATTATATCACAAAGTCGAGCAAAAAATATAAATTAATGGTTGTGTTGTATCATTTCATAAAATTCCATTTCAATGATCACAAATTAGTGGTTGACAAACTTAAATTGAACTGCCAGAAGAATTAAAGTATTATTACAAAATGATACAGTGTTTTGTATCGCTGAATTCAAGTTTTAAGCTGATTTATTTAACTTCATGACGTTTTAAAGTAATTTTAGGAAAACTTGGCAAATTTGCACACTGCGACTGTTGAATGTTATTAGAATATAATTTTAATTCAGAAATATGTACAAGTAATCAATCACTTGTTTGGATATTTTTACACATTTTAAACGAGCATTGTAGAGTGTAAAATGAGCATTACAATTTGAATTTTTAAGTTTTATTACGGCAACTCATGAAGAGATTAAAGAATTTGCATTCATTTTATAATGATATAAATTTAATTTTAAATATATATAAAAAAACATTACTCCGAATGGGATTTGAACACATGGTTTCAAGTTTGCTAGACAAGTGCTGAACTAGCTGAGTTATCAGAAGCTTAAACTGCACTATTTACTATGATTAAATTGATATTACATTAAATATATATGGAATGATAATCCATGGTATATAATCTGTTAGTACCAAAAGCTTACTCTTAATATGTACTGTGTTAGATTTTTATGTTATTTTTCGTTAGCCTAAATCTGAGAGTAAATAGACTGGTTCTTTTAGAACTGTTGATTAAAAAAGCTGTATAGGGTAATCATCTCACACTCACACACACACACACACCACACACCACACACACGCACGCACACGCACGCACCACGTCCACCACACACCATCACCACACACCACACACCACACACACCACCACACACACACACACACACACACACACACACACACACACCACACACACACACACACACACACACACACACACACACACACACACACACATATATATATATATATATATATATATATATATATATATATATATATATATTGTGATGCTAATACGTGGAAATTTTTAATTAAATTGATATATATATATATATATATATATATATATATATATAAATATTAATGCTTATTACAAATCTTTAAATCAATCTTTGGCGAAAGGATTCTAATATTTTGTAATTAGCTTAAAAATGCTCCGGACTAATTCAGTATCTCCTTGGGGATATGGTTCTATATTTTGAACTTAATTTGGCAAATAAAATAAATAACTTTTTTAACTTTTAATTTTTATTATGAAATTAAAATCCTTCTCGAATCTTTTTCATGAAAGCAAAAGAAATTTTATTTCACACATGGAAATATTCATGTCAATTATTAGATAGTATTTTGTAATTAATAGTTTCAATGTGAAACAAACATCGTTGGAACTTGCACAAATTACGCATGCGTTGCGTCTTTACTAACTTAATTAAATGCAGCCTGTCAAAAGTTTCACCAAAGGATCTAAAGTTACTGAGTACTATTTTGATTTTCTTCAAAGTAAAATTATTATTTTTATAATTACACCTGTTCATTGACTTTTCAGATATTGATCCATGTTGTCGCACAAACATTTATACACAATCAAACAAAAACATAAATACAGGATATCAAAAGAAATAATCAATGCAATAGTTGGGTTACGATAGAAAAATTTAACTCACATGTGTTGTGCAATTTCCAAAGAATGGTTACATTTGGCTTATTCCATATTGACATTGATACTGCCTTGCTGCTGAAATTGGTGCTGCTTAACCCTCCAACCGCGGGCGACGTGGAAATAGCGTTCTGCTTATTTGGTTTATTTTTGCGGGCCACGCTATATCCGCGTCGCACGTAATTTGTTTGAATGTAGTCAGCGGGAAACGTTTATTTACCGTCAAGACGTTTACCATGGGAATTTGAAATAAGTGGGCGCGTTCCAGTGAAAATATTAGCCAATTGCAAACCGTAGTTACCAAAACACGGCCCTTAGTCGGCGTGGATGACTTAGTCATGTACAACAAGTTGTAACATGTTGAAATTATTTTTATCAGTATAAGAACGTGTTGTGTATCATTTGAATTATATCTTCCAAGTTAGTTAGTTGTGCTACATTTATTCTAGTACGAATATCTCTGAAATTTGATATGTAAAAACGTGCAGCTGAAATGGGCATTGATGATCGTCAAATGGCATCATGCAGCGAAACCACAATACAAGAAGACTGTGATTCAGATAGTGATATCAGCGTGAATCTAAGTTCAAGTGACTATAATAGTTCGGAGGATGATTTGAGTGAGAGTAATGGGGATTCAGATGTGGAAGATCTCTCAAGTGTACGCGTTTGGTATGAAATTGATACAGATAGTATTCCTCCCGCACCGCCACATTTTCCTTTTACTGCAACACCAGCATTGAATGTAATATTGGACGAAAATGCTACACCACTTACATATTTCGAAATATTTTTCGACGACCAATTGATGATGATTTTGGTGAATGAGACAAATAAATATGCCAATCAAGAAATAAACAAACAATCGGCACAATCCAGTTACAAGAAATCTAAGAAATGGATAAATGTTGAAATCGCAGAAATGAAGGTATTTTTAGGCGTATTATTATTACAGAGTATTGTAC
This sequence comes from Vesta saturnalis, assembly GCA_036346205.1. Classification (NCBI taxonomy): domain Eukaryota; kingdom Metazoa; phylum Arthropoda; class Insecta; order Coleoptera; family Lampyridae; genus Vesta; species Vesta saturnalis. Next base: position 7,619,882 of record JARFJB010001976.1, read on the forward strand.
ATTTGCCTGAGCAAGAATGGTACTGGACAAAAAGAGAATCAATATATGTTCCAATTTTTGGCAAAGTCATAACACGCGACAGATTTAGACTAATAATGAAATACTGGAATTTTTCGGATAACTCCACCTTCAATCCAACGTCACATCCGTGTACGAAATTACGTAAAATATACGAAGTAGTTGAATATTTACGTATGAAATTTATGACAGCAATAGTTCCAGAACAGAACATTACTGTGGATGAAAGTTTAATGTTATTCAAAGGGAGATTAGGATGGAAACAATACATTCCAATAAAGATCCCGTTTTGGCATAAAGTCATACGTTTTGTGTGAATCTGAATCTGGTTACATTTGGAACTTTTTATTGTATGTTGGTAAAAGTAACTTATACACGCAAAAATATGAAAACTTTCCGGTTTCAACAAAAACCGTATTATATCTAATGGATTCTTTGCTGAACAAAGGATATTGTGTTACTGTTGATAACTTTTACACTTTTCCGCAACTTGCTGATTATCTGATTACTCATAAAACAGATATGTATGGTACGTTACGGCCAAACAGAAAAGATTTGCCACCAGGTTTTGCAAAGATTAAATTAAAAAAAGGCGAAATAAAAGCTTTTCAAAGAGGCAAAGCAATGGCTTTGAAATGGCAAGATAAAAAAACCGTTTGTACCTTGAGTACAGTGCATAATCCATCATTATGTACTATAAGACTGAAGATCGGCCAAAAAGTAGTGAAACCACAGGTAATCATTGACTACAATCACATTATGGGGGGCGTTGATAGATCTGATCAAGAATTGAGCTACTACGAGACCACCAGAAAACAACAGAAAAATACTATAAAAAAATATTTCGTCACCTGATGGACAAAGCATTGTTCAATGCATTTGTCATATATAAGAAAATTTCAAAAATTCAAAAAATCATTTTTGGACTTCAGACTAGACATTATTGAAGAAATTTTGAAAAAATCTTCAACATCCTTCAAGGCAAAATCAAGGAGATGCTAACATATCTAGGCTAGTAGAACGTCATTTTATTTCTCATATTCCACCAAACCCCATAAAAAAGGAACCCAGAAGAAGATGTGTAGTATGTTGCTCCAAAAAGGATAAAAATGGGAAAAAAGTTGTAAGGTCCTTTATTACAATCTTTTATTATTTGCCACGGCTAAACTGCAATCGGTCTTTGTATTTAACTAAAGAGGGGGGGGGGGGTTCGTCGGTATATTTAATCTTTAGCTCTACACTGTCCACATGAAATAATTACAATAAAACGGTTTAAAAATATATTATCCTATTATATTTACACATCTAATATATTCACACTTATTCTAACAACAACTAACCTAAACTGTAACAATACTGAAACAACTGGGTGTCCTACTGGAGACGGCGGCGTCCTTCCCTCCCCTCGCTCAATGCGACTGCTTATTGCGGTCGAAATCGCTTCTGTAAAATAGATTTTAATGCACGCAATAATGACCGTAAAATTTAAATGATTAATAACGTTATGTTTAATTAATTATTTATACTGGATACGGCCCTGTCTATAAAAGAAAAGAATTTATAAACAAACTACTGGTTATTCAAAACGAGGGCTGCGCGAATGTAGGTCACTAGTGAAAATCGATATCCCGAGTTCACGTGTAGTACGCAGGACTGTTGTACTGGTCGAACTGCGTGCGGCTCTTTACCTTTAGTAATTTTTGGGAGACGGACAAGCGCGTATGCTTCGTGAAGTAATTTTACTTCGCGATGTATTATGCTTAAAATATGACTTCTTCAGAGGTCTATCTTTTCATTAAATTTAGACTAGGCGGATTATACACGTTTGGTTGTATAATTAATATTATTCAAACGTTATCTACTGGGCGGTGATTTCTTTTATGCAAATGAAAGAAATCTCACGTAGATACAATCGACGTTCCTTAATGGTATACACACAAAACGCGTATTTATTAAAGGCGGTTTTTATACTTGCGGAATAAGCTGGTGGAAAACAATTAATTGATTGCTTTCTTGCAATTCGTTTACTAAGCGCGTGGTCAGCGATGGACGGTTTTCGGCTATGACAGGCCTTTGACGGATACTCTACTTTTAATGCGTTTGTGATTATAGGCACTTCGGTCTTTCTCCAGCGAGCTAGTGAATTCAGGTGTTTAGAATGTAAGTGAGCGTAAATGAGGAAAGCTGCAGGTCTATACAGTCCTACTTAGCTCTCGTCGTCAGGTATATGTTAGCGTGGTTTGTGAGTACTCCCGGCTACCTCGTGGCGTAAGCCCGTAGCGGCCTGGAGGTTGTGTGTGTGCTTTTACTCCCGGCTACCTCGTGGTTTTTGCCCGTAGCGGCCTGGGGGTTGTGTGTGCTACCCGGCTACCTCGTGGTTTTGCCCGTAGCGCCTGGGGTTGTGTGTGTGCTGTGTGTATGTTTGTGCTTTTAATTACTCCACAGACTTACGTGTCGTTAATCACAAAGAGCTATTTACGGAAGGGTCGCGGCGCGCGTTCGCACATACGGTGCGCTAAACTCACGGTGGCTATCCCTAGGTTTGCGGCGATTTACTTTCCAAACAACCGTCACGTGCAGGTTCTCTGGAATCGGAGTTAT
>JARFJB010001976.1:7627500-7770000 GCA_036346205.1 Vesta saturnalis
TCAGCGTTTGAAGGTAATGTGCAGGGGCAACCGACATGGCTCCGGCACAACTCCATAACGTCAAAATCGGGAAAAAAGTTCATAAAGGCGTCACTTGTTGGATACATTTATACCGGAAAACTATATCGTAATAATGGTCTAATAGGAAGCCATAATGTTCACCCAAAATAAAACACTCACCTCTCCTAAAAATTTACCTTAAAAACATTTAAGGAAAGTTCACTTTAACTTCAATGAAATCCTACTCTTTATATAAAAGTCGCAAAATTGCGATAATGAAACAAACTCATTTAACATTTCGATAAACTTCAACGTCAAATTATTGTGTCACATGACCAAGAATACCTGATCGATACGGTAATTAATTATTTAATTTAAAACGAAAATATGTCACAACTAACCTAAACAAACACGATCAAATATGAATAAAGTCTTAAAATGTAATAAACTACATTATCGGGGTCGCACTACCTAATTCGTAAATACACAGCCAATAAACAAATTGCTTATCTTTAACACCGATCCAAGTAATCGACAGCTGGTCAAATGATTTCTATAAACTTTCAAAATAGCCGCACATTCTCCCAAGAAGATAACGCATAAACAATCAGCTCATCGGTCAATAAACTCATTTCCCTACATCTATGTACCGGGTGAGTCATTAAGGAAGGACGCCGGCTATATCCCAGAAACCGTTTATGTTACGACTTCCAAAAAAAAATTCTTCAGTAAATGTGGCCAAGAGAAAATGCTGGAAATAATTTTAAAGTTTGTAAATATACCGCTAGGTAGCGTAACTGCTGTAGTAAATTAAAAAATGTCTAATAAGTAACAGAAACTTAAGGAAAAGGTATATTGGAAATATCGTAGTTGTATTTTTGGGACAATTTTACCCATTTTTTGTATAAGAAGTTTTTCTCTAACTTCACAGGTTTTCCGTAGAGGGAGCTGCGAAGTTGTAAGACAAACACGTAATTATCTTCGGAATCAGTCATCGAATCTTAAAAAGTAAAATTTCCTCGGAAAGGTCTTTTCTTGCGCTATTCGTTGATGTATTAAAAAGTTAAGTTTGATTAACGAACAATAAGGTAGAGGACGCTTTCCAAATATTGCTGAAATTTTAGCGATTTTCTTCAAAATATTAAATAGTATGGTATGTTTTTTATGTTTAAGTCAGAAAAAGCATAAAATTTCGCCTATACCCAGAAAATTTCCAGTCGATATCTTTGTTGATTTTAATTTTATACCTACTTTAAATTTAGATCCAAAAACAATAAAACGCAAAGTTTTTTGACATAATAGTTTATTACTTAGGCCAGCTTTTATAAACACGGGTTAACTTTGCCCCAAGAGTTAACCCCAGAAATTCGATAATACTGACAGTTATTATCATCGAGTTTCTGGGGTTAGTTTATTACCGTTGGATAATAATTACACCGGGTGGACCATCGAAAATTAACTAGAGATGAGTAGTGCGCCGTTATTTAGTGGTGACCTAAATGCTCAAATTGTCTGCCATCATTATCAATACACAGCTGCAACCGCTGTTGCGTTGACAAAACAGCGGTTTCTATCTCCGCTGTGGAGAGGGTGGGAATGGAATTTCTTATCCTAATGACCATATTTTCAGGCGTAGTTGGCCTGGTTGTAAAAACAAAGTCCTTTATTCTTCCCCAAAAATAAAAATCTAAACAAGTTAGATCGGGGGACCTAGAAGGTAACAATAGTAATAGTTATTAAGCTGTTAAAGTTAATAATGAATAAGGAAATGTAGGTACCTAGCTGGCCATGGAGAAAAGCTCCCTCTTCCTATCCATGTATCAGGAAAAGTGTTACTCAAAAATTGACGCATCTTCTAAAAGTAACGGTAAATCTTTCCGCAAGAAATTAAGGTACGTTTCACCATTATGCGTCAAAAATGTGAGGACCAATAATTCGACCTCCTAAAATACCGTACCATACATTGACGCTCCACCAGCCCTGATGTTGAATTTCTTGCATCCAACGAGGATTGGTTCTGGACCAATAATGCATGTTATGACGATTTACTCCACCATCACTGCGGAATGTAGCCTCATCAGTCCACAATATTTGCGATAACAGATGTTGATAATCTATGAGCATATTCGACAGCCAATAGCAGTAGTCTAAACGTTGCTCATAATCAGCTGCAGTCAGTGATTGATGAAGGACTATATGGTATGGATGTAATCTAGATTAAAATTGAAGTTATGGTTTTTCAATAGCTATAACTTTACTATTTTTAATAGGTAACTTTTATTTAAAACTTACTTATGTTCTTTCACAATACGCTGAACATTATTTTTTGTTAGTCCCAAGTCATGAGCTATTGCTCTTGTGCTACTATGTGGATTAATTTCGATATATGCTAGAACGTTTATAACATTTTCTTCCGTTCGGGATCTGCGTGCAACAACGAACGTGTTAGTATATATTTATAAATTTATAAAGGAAGGGGCACGTTTTAAATGTAAAATACCTTTCGGTCAGAATTTAACCAAATTTTGATATGTTCTAGAACTTGACCAATTGATCAAATGTCTTCATTGCCCGAAAGCTCAAAGCTCAACAGTTTTTGATATACAGGGTCTGCAATATCACTATTTGATATTTTCAATGTATCATAGAATGGACATTTTTGCCAATATTAACGCAAAACTTAGTGGAATGTTATTTTTTTGTGCTACTGGTTACAACCTTTCCTTTACTTTCATTATTTTTGTACATACACCTGATATACAGGGTGAGACCAAATATATGTATCTGAAAAGAATTATACGGTGGTATTGTTTTGATATTTTGGTGACTGGAAGTTAACACATATATATGTCCATTTAAATTATTATTGCAATTTAAGTCCCCTAGACGTCCGTTATACAGAGTGTTTCATTTCTTTAATAGATTTAATTGAGTATTATTATACTTCCAAGTTAATTTTCTGATAACTTAATTGAAATGTCTACATTAAAATAAACTATTTGCTAACTGTATATACCTACATAACAGTAACGATGTGTTTATACTGATACTGGGTGTCCAAGTACAAATGACCACAGCGATATCTTAAACTTCATATAGGTACGGAAAAAACCGTTAACATAAAAAATCCCTTGCAATTGGATGTCGCTGTTAAATACAAAGCTTTTGGAGATTGACAGATAGAAAGGTTAGATGTGCTTCATTTATTATGCTCACTATTTTCTAATAAAGTTATATTTAGTATTTACTTATTCGTTTAAACCAAAATCGTAATGTGGTATTGCGCTTTTTCTTCTGCTTTTACTCGTACAACTAGATTTTTTTCTGATTTTGCACTTTTCTTTCTGTTTTTCATACTACAATTGTTATTTTTTTCTATTCCCAAACTGATAAAATAACAACAATATAGTAGGTGGCTATGAAACGTCAAAAATTAATCCACTAATTAAGTAATATTGTTGATGCTTAGTTGCAAATCTACTTTTTGAATTAAAATCGTTGAAGAGTTTATGTGAACAATGAATCGAATTCCATGTTTTGCTTGTGGAAATGCTTTAGAGGGTTACGGTGAAAATAAGTGGTGAGGTAAATGCAAGAAAGCAGGAAATTGTGATTGCACGTCGCCGCGAAGCAAATCTACCAGAGCGGGTCATAATAGAAGAAACTCGAATCTGGAATGTTGCAATATTTCTATTGTAAGGGAAATTCAAGCAATAGACAATAACCCAAATTGTTTGCGATTAAATGGGCTACAAAGGTCAACTCACTTATGCTGCATTTGTAACGATGGGAATGATATACATAAAATATCCATGTAAGGTAGAATTAATATTTTTGTTGAGATATATATATATATATATATATATATATATATATATATATATATATATATACGTGTCAGAAAATACGTACTATTTTCGTTTGGATGAGAATGGTAATCTGTTTGAGTTTCTGCTCCCTGGATTACGATATGTAAATCGGCCATTATTAGCATGTAATGAGATTTATATTTTTTTACAAGCATTACGTAAGGAAATTAAGAAAAAAAGCTACCACACGGCTTACGAAGACGAAAATAACTTCACAGATTCTCAATTTAAAGCAGTTTCTCCTATAACCAAAGATCAATTTAATAATCTTTTCAACTTTTGTGACTCCGTTAGAATAGGAAATTCTTTGAGATATGTAAGTAAAAAAGATCTCTTAGCATTCCTGTGCAAGTTACGACAAGGTCTTAGTGATAGTTTTTTAGCGGTTATTTTTAATTATTCCACAAGACAACAAGTCAGTTTAGCTATATCTCTAGTTAGACAATCTCTTTCTGCAAGATTTGTACCACAAAATATTGGATTTACTGCTACAACAAGAGACAGCTACATCGAAAATCATGTAACTCCTTTTGCAAATCGTCTACATAATCAAAACCTGGATCGGCCTCAAGTTATAGTGTATAATGACTGTACTTATCTAGAAATAGAGAAAAGTTCTTGTTTTAAAGTGTTGCGACAGTCCTACTGCACTTATAAGGGTAAACATCTTATCAAGCCATCTTTGCTTGTAGCCCCGAGTGAATTTATTCTAGACATTCAAGGGCCATATTTCTCAAATTCTGAAAACAACGATGCTATCATACTTATAAGTGAATTTAATAGAGATGTGAATGGAATGCGAGAATGGTTTAATGAAAGAGATATTTTCATTCTCGACCGCGGGTACTTGGATGCTATTCCAGCTGTAAATAGATTAGGTATTAATTTTAAAATGTCAGCCTTTTTGCCCAGAGGTCAGCTACAGTTATCCACAGAAGAAGCTAATGATTACGAAAACCAGGTGGATCGTAGAAGCACGCAATGGGCACTTAAAATCAATTTTTAAATTTTTTAGCTTTAAGATAAAAACACCCCACATTTTTAATATTGCTGATTTTCTTAAAATTTTTGGAGCAATTATAAATAAATATTTTCCACCCATTTTAATGCAAGATGCTACTATTGAGCTAGCTGAAAATATTCTTCAAAAAGTTCAAGAGCCAAATGTTGTTCAAGCCAGGGTTGAGGAGGAAAACTTACGCGCTAGAAGGGGCAGATGGGTTGATTTAAATGAAATTATCGTTCCCTCATTCCCACGTTTGTCACATTACTATCTTAAAGAGTTAACTGTAGGTATTTTTCAATTAAAGCTTGCTCCTTCTTATATACAGGACAATGAAATAGAGGACCGCCAGGTTCAATATCAATTTGATGAGAACTACGAACCCGATTTTATACAGGTAAGGATATATTCTCGCCTCAGAAATGCTACTCGTTACCAGTTGTGGACTGCATTTGTGCCGAATAATGAGGAAGATGAACCTAACCCAATGTTAGGTACTTAATGCACCTACAACACTGGTGCCAGATACTTGTTCTCATGTGGCAGCTGTACTATGGTTTTAGAATACGCTAAGTATCAATAGCTAATCAAATATCCTTCTACAAATGTTTTAAATCATATACTAAATGCAAATAATGTGGAGGTGATAGACATTTAACATTTGATTATGCAACTTTTTGATTTCTATGACAATGGTTAACACTGATTAAACATCTTTCTTTGCTGACGACGATAGGTTAAATTGCTGTGAGACGTACACGTTTTTTTCAGAATTAATATAAAAACAAGTCAAAACATCTATCAAAAACCAATCAGAATACAATTACCTTGACACACATTAAACAATTAATTCAGCTTTATAAATTTTAACTTTCGACACCTTCCCCTATTCAGCTCAAAATTAAATAGAATAAAATTAAAACTTTTATCAATATAATTTCCATTAAAGCAAATTCATCCATAATTAGTATTTTACATTAAATTCCTAAAGATTATAAATAAAAAAAAGATGCTAAAGTTAATTTCCTCATTCAGCTAAACACGTGTTGAATGATCGATAAAAGCTCTTTTTCTCTTTCTTCTTTGAAAGCGAAAACTTATTACATCAAGTTGTTGTACCTTACGATTTCAAATTTATCTTTGTGTCAAATACAAATTGTATTAGATGGAAAAGTTTTATTTTCGAACGATCGTTCACGTTTAATAATTAGTTTTCGGAAAACCTTCTTTAACATAATATATATTACAAGTTTTGCATAGTTAGTAGGATGATGATAAATCTCAAAGTTTTAAAGACATTAGTTGCATTTGAAACTGAAATCTTTCACGATTTAGGTTTAACGTATTAATACTTATGGGTATAAATCGTCCCACTTTCGTAATAAAAGTTATAATCTCACCACTTCTGGTAGTAAAAAATGTTATAAAATACTCGTGGCTGAACTGAGTCGTAGGGGGCGTGAGAATTGATATTTATTCTTCTCAATCAATTATAAAAGAAAATAAATGTCAATTCATTAAACAAAAAAAAAAAAATTTTCAAACTTGAGGTGCTATTTGGACGCTGGTACGTAGGTAACTTTCTTGGCACCGGTGTACTCCAGTGATCGAAATAGAACTTATTCTTCGTATTTTACTCGAGGATCTTCAAATAAATAATTAATCCACCACAAAAATCTTTCTACGGGATTTAGTCAATTTGGTCGTGTGTAGAAAATAATAATAATTATTATTGTAATCTATAATTTTATTTACTCGTAGGGTGTTAAGATAACATATTTCAATATATATTTATACATATATATATATATATATATATATATATATATATATATATATATATATATTATATATAACTTAAGCCAAATATAACAACAATTATTAAAAGGCGTCAAATTGTAACATTAATAGCGGCTCCAAGTGTATAAACGCTAAAACTGGGCCAACTTATAACATTAAATAAAAAGCGATGATGTAATATACCATTCGTAATTGATCAAATAATTTAATTAATATAAAAATTACCTTTTAATAATCGCTACTGCCGTCGGCTCATCGGTAGATGAATATAAGGGTGGATTCTAATAAATAGTTTAATTAACCTACCTGGAATGCTAGTTGCTTCTTTTCTGCTTGATTATTTTCACTTAATTCCAAAAATGTTATCAAAAAAATTATGAAAAAATAATAAATTCTCGAGCGCCATGTTGTCTTTCTTTTTTATATATCTATCTAGGAACAACAAAACCTAGTTATTGAATACTATAAACAATTAACACAAATGAAAATAAAATAACAAGTTATACATAAGTTTATTTAATATATATTTGAAAACGAAAAAATTCAGAATTCATAAACTAAATTATAAAAAACTTTACCTTTTAACGGTTCTGTACATACACTGTTACAGATACTATGAAGCAGAATGGTTCATACGGTGAGGTCAATGTCTTGCTTAGTTATCCTTAAAATATGGAATTTCCTTGAAGTTTAATTCGCCAAATTTATTTGTAAAAGAATGTAGAACTTGCGTTGTAAAGGTAACTCAAGTAAAACTTGCCATTTAAAATAATAGTACAGTTAAATATTGACTTATACGTGCTATTAAAGATTATTAAGTATACAAATTAAGTGATTAAAAAGGTGCGTACTTAAAAAGTAAGTACTTAAAAAAAATACTTAATAAAAAAAATAAAAGTGCATACTTGAAAAGTAAGTACTTAAAAAGTAAGTAAAAAGGTGCCTAAAAAAAAGCAAAGGCTTTAGTTTTAAATATAATGAGAAAAAAAATAACTTACCACTAAAATTCTGATGGCACCAAAATATAAAAAATTAAGTAAAAATCATGCTTATTGCTGTTAACATTCAGCATTAAGTGAATTACAAAAAAGCTTTCAGAATAACTCAAGTGTATTCCCTAAAATCTTCACGCTTGCGCGAATACAATAATATAAATCCAATTTTTTAAGAAAGGAACTAATACTATTTATGTAATATTACACCCAAAAGATTTGTTCTAGGAAATGCCAATTAAATTGCCATTCTCAATTCTACATATTAATAATTAAAACTTTTCTAATATTATGCCAAATAGATGAACGATTCTTAAATTAATGTACTTTTAATACAACCACAAAAAAAGGTTGTTACATATATATATATATATATATATATATATATATATATATATATATATATATATATATATATATATATATATATATAAGTGAATAAATTATGGAATAAATTCAATAATTTAAATCGGCAACTTCAGAGAAAAATTCTGATACTCGTCGATTTTTATTTTTAGACGCGCGGTTGTTCAGGTTATTAATTTATTTTTAAGGTTACCTATGTAAGCGTGATGACGTCATTGATGATTTTCCTTAATGGAAAGGGGAAGTGTTGCAATGGAACTTTTGAGAGATCTTTTAATTATCTAATTAGTCGTAGCAATAGTTTTGAGTATTTGCGTTACGTATACAGGGTGATTCAAGATTATTGTTGTTCTATAAAAATACAAGCGAACTAAAAAAGACAACTATTCCAAATTTGGTATGTAGACATAATAGGTCATGATCTATCTTTTAAAAATATTTCCAAAAGTGCAACGTTGCCACTTCTACCAGAAACCCAAGGCAACTTTGAAAATTCAAATTGAATACCCTGTATGTTATTGCATTTTCGGATTCTGCATAAAATTGTAAGCAACTTTTGTTAATATTTCCCTATACTCGTCTCTAAGCGTTACATAAATGACCTCTAAAATAAAATAATAATCTGACCAACCGCACACTTCAAAATAAAAGTCGACTGGTATCGGAATTTTTTTCTGATTTTATTTGGTTTGAAAGTTCTGTCATAATAATCTTTGGAAAAACACTGATTCACTTCATATGTCGAGCAGTTTAGTATCAAGAATACAGAAATAATTCAGTTTAAAACTGACAACAACAAGAAAGTAGCAAAAAGAATAGATTTTTTAGATATCGAGTTGGCACGAGTCAAATTTAAGACACTTACTACTTACTTCAGTACTTAATGGTATTACATTGTAGGTATTTGTACTAAGTGAATAATTTTTTCTAGATTTGTCTATGTTTTTGACTTTTCGAATCACTGTGAATCCTCCTTACTGTATAGTGTATATGTTTGTTTTATACTTTTTTTTTATTGTTTGTACCTTTAATTTTTTCCAAAATCTTATCCACTTTCTCACCATTGTCGTTTTCCTTTGTTCCATCCTGCTTAGACTTCCAATTCCCTCTGTTCTTTTATTACATATCCATTTACCGTCACTTTTTTATAACTAATTTGTATTGCTTTTCCTTTTTCTCTTTCCGCTTTGGCAAATGTTCTCAGTTGATGTTGTTTCTCCATTTCTTTAGGCGTTATGTCATCATTAATATATATATATATATATATATATATATATATATATATATATATATATATATACGCTACCCTCTCCAATTTTTCAATTTTGGTTTATTTTCCATGATCTCGTTCTTTTCCGTTTCAGTCTTCAGTTTAATAACACACGTACGATTACTTATTTTATTTACTTCTTTTGGTATATTGTATATTTCCAGTTGTCTGCTTTAGAAAATTTTAACTCCTTATTTTAGTTCTGAGGTGTCATTTTGGCCATTACTAAACCATGCATTACGACATTGTTTGTCTTTCCCTCTTTTTCCACTACTTCCAATGATTTTTCCATTTTTGTAATTTGTTTTTTATGTTCTGGTATCCTTTTCTTATCTCTTGGTTTTCCTTCTTCAAACACTCGTTTTCAAGTTTAAATTTTAGGAGTTCCTCATTAAATTCTACTTGTTACATTTTCGTCTCTTTAACCTCTTTTTTAATATCCGTGTGCTTTTCCTTTTGATCATCACGAATTTCCTTCACCATCTCTAGTATTTCATTAAATTTTCCATCCGTACCCTCCTTTGGGTTTTTCTAGGGTTTCCTTTTAGTCTTCGTTGATTTTCGGAAAAACTCTTCGAGATTTCCCACATTTTTTTTCCTTTGACCTTCGTTGTATACTCATTGCTATCCTGATCTTCCATTTCTATTTCTTATTACTGTTAAATGTATTTGTGTGTTCTTCTCTTTTACAGTCTTATTAAATTCGCGCTTGTGTTTTATCGCACTGCGTAAGAATTCGGGACCAGTCTACTCCCGGACCCTTCCTTCTATATGTGCGTATTTTCTTATAAGTTCTGTTGCTTAATTTTTCTTTTCTTCTTACTTACTTAATGTTATTATCTAAGTAAACTCATACTTTGTCGTTGTTTAAATCCGCCTGATTTTATGCTCTACTCTACTGTGGGTTGTAAGGTGTGTTGCATATCCATTTGCATCGCACGAGTGAGGCTAGCCCGCTATTTACTTATCGTTCTTATCTAGTTATAGTCCTTATTATTTAGTTTGTCTAGTCTTTACCTATCCTTTCTTCATGTATTTATTTACTCGATACGGTTCAGAAGGACTTTTAACATCGGATCTTCTAAATACACCGTTTAAGAAAACACGTTCAACTTTTTGGTGTGTGTAGCAATCCTGGTGAAATAAAATGGCGAACTTTGTTTACATCGGTATAACCAAACACATGAGATTGAACATTTATAAATATAAGGGCGTTAACAATATTTAACTATGTTTACGAATGGTTTTATTTTTGTTGCGAAGAAAATAAATAGTTTTGTGTGTAACAATATGGTAATTAATTACAGTGTTAATTGAATTCGAAATAATAAATTATTAAGGAAAGAAATCATAGATTTTATATGGATTCTATTAATTAATGTTTAGTTGGACAAATTTGACCTAGTTTTGATTTGTTATGAAAGGAGTACCTATTGAAAAGAGTTTTTACTTAATTTTTTACAGAAACAAATGTAACTGTCTGCTTTAAATGGAAAATTATTTGTTTGCAAGGTTACAATAACATGAAAATCATTTATTTAATAAAACGATTAATATTGTTAAATACTCACGTTTTGTTTATGTAAGCCAGTCCATCAGATAAATATTTTAATCAATCGAAACTGGACAGGTTTTAAGGCAAAAATTATCACTAACTCTTTCAAAGAAACGTAAATTTTGGGAGTTCCGTTTTTTTAAACATAACGTAAATTATTTGTTCAAAACAATGAACTTTATGTATGAAAATGTAAACTTTCACCATTAACACTCATAATAAAATACTTATCTTTTTTTGGGATTTTTAAATGGTGTATTTAAATTATACAATTAAACGTTTCGTAACTTACAGTTATCTTCGTCGTAGAATATTTGTAAAAATTGTTAAACATTTGTAAACAATTTTGTCAAAGTTGAAAATTAATAAACATCAGCCTGCTATTAATACAACAGTTTGTGAAACGTATAACCAACTCTAAAATTAATTTTAAATTTTAGTAAAAACTAGAGTCATTAAAAAAATATGTTAAAATGCTTAAAGATACACAGAACATCATTAAGAAACAACAATGGAATTTGTCTAAACTTTTAGTTTAATCGTATGTTAGATGTCAGAAAAAAACTCAATTCAAAATACATAGTAATTATCACTAATTCAAAATCACATCAATTAAATAACCAGTTAAATCATAACAAAATATATTTAGTTATAACAAATGAACGTTTATGTTGAATATTTTAACCTATATTAAATTTAATTTTAATATTATTTAAATTATAGTTATTTAAATATATTGGTAAAATTTACTTAAGTTGTCAGAAACAACAAAACCAGACATAAAAACAAAATTAAATCAATTATGACGTATTTATTTTAATATCAAATTAAACAGATTTTCTGTCATTAAATTTTAGGTGTTTATATATTTCAATAACTTCACGTTAAACGAACATAATAATGATTTTCTTGACAATATTTCCATATTGTCAAATTGAATGTCATGATTTAGATTATTCAGGCATCAGCACAGCAGACCTTTCTGGTTGATAATCTACAAAACTCATATTTTTTGCGTTTGTATCAAGTTACGTTTGTGGTTCCGATGTAACTTTTCACATGAACAAGATAACTTATACACTCCAGAAGATGATAAAGGGTTTGACGCATCTTTAGGTGATCTTAAATGCTCTTTAATTTTCTTGTAGGTTTAAAAATAGTCCTAATGCCATATTTAATTAGGATTTTTTCAATTCTATTTGTAACATTAGCTATAAAAGGAAGAAAAGCAGTACCAACGTTAAGAACTGGTTTTAAGATCACCTAAAGATGCGTCAAACCCTTTATCATCTTCTGGAGTGTAAGTTATCTTGTTCATGTGAAAAGTATACATCGGAACCACAAAACGTAGTTTGATACAAGACGCAAAGAACATATGATTTTGTAGATTAGGTCAACCAGAGATCTGCTGTGGTTGACCATGCCCTGAATAACCTAAATAATGACATTCAATTTGACAATATGGAAATGTTGTCAAGACAAACTCATTATTATGTTCGTTTGCAACGTGAAGCTATTGAAATATATAAACACTAATAATTTTAATAGACAAGAAGAAATTCCGTTTAAATAGGTTTTGGCATCTTATAATTAAAAAAAGCATAATGATACTCAATTTTGATTTTAATTTTAGCTTGGTATGTCTAGGTTTTTGCTGTTTTTTCCTAGACCTTAAGTAAATGTTTTACCAATTATATGTTAAATTACCACAGCACTATAATTTAACATAAAAGTTGAAATTAAATTAAAATTAAAAATTACAAAAAACGTTTTACATTGTGTTTTTCATTGTTAATAACACTTCCAATTATTGATAAAGATGTCTCTTTGTTAGATTTAACTGGGTTATTTTATTTGATGTGATGTTTGGATTTGTGAATGCTTTTATCATTTTGAAATTAAAGTTTTTCCCAACTTTACGCTTACATCATAACTCGATTAAATTTTGTTAAATGTGTTTTTGCCTGACAAATTCCATTGTTAGCTTTCGTCGTAGAGAGTGTTCTGGTTTGTCATCTTTAAGGTATTTTAAAAATATTTAATTTTTAATGACCTCTAGTTATTCTTTACTAAAATTTGAAATTTAATTTTTAGAGTTGGCTTTATACGTTTCTCAAACTGTTGTATTAATATCAGGCTGATGTTCATGTTTTAATTTTTCAACTTTGACAAAATTGTTTACATCTTTAACAATTTTTACAAATATTACTACTGACGAAGATAACTGTAAGTGTTATCGAAACGTTTAGACTGTATAATTTAAATACACCATTAAAAACCCCAAAAAAATAAAAAAAGTATTTTACAATAAACTTTATGGTTTTCGGTTTTAGGTACATACAGAATGAGTCTCGTAATGTATGTTTTTCGGTGTTTTATGTAGATGAGTGTATTTCATCGCACAATAATACAATTTTTTGGGGAAGCTTTGGGCTTTTTGTCTAAGTTAGCTAGGTTTGAGTAGTTCGGAAGAGAAAGTGTTTTAGTCGTGCTGTTTTACACCTAAAACTTGGGAAGAAAAATGTTTGATCTACGTTAGCTGACTAACGCTTACAGATAAAGGACGAAAAAGACGCTTGTATGTACAGGCTGTCCCAAATTCGATGGCAAGCATGGGGATCTCGCTTATTATAAGAGATAGGATATAGGTTTAAAATCAGCCCTTTTGCTAAATTCGATACCGAGTAATAATCTGAAAAGAAATTTGAGCTAACTCGAATGGATTTGGTTTTATGCTCAAAAAACTAAAAATTTCGATTTTCGTTTTTCGCGTTTGGCCATCTTATTATTAGGAATTTTCAAAATTCGATTAAACATTATTAAGGCAACTTTTTACGCACAATACTAATACGATATTAAAAACATTATGCGACGTTTTGTTTATTCTGAACCATCATCAGGTTTATGTTTTCTTATCGGGGTTAAGACATATTTTTATGGCGTTGGATGAAAAATGTTATGCTGATTTTAGCAATATATAACACTTCATGGTTTGATCGACTGCGAACTAAAATACTGAATTAAAACTAAATATTACATTATCACGATACCCATGAATCAAACAAACTCAGAGTTGGCTTTTGTCATGTCATTTTCTAATTGTAAAAGGGTAATAACTGCAAGATCCTTCGTGTTAGTGCTTTAAAGTTTGCAAGTTTCTTTAGAATGTTTTCAAATTCAGAAAAACGAGACATGATAAGGATATTTTATAGCTGCAATAGAAATAGTGTCAGAGCAGAACAAAGATATTTAGAGGAATATCCGGAGAGTCAGCAACCAAACCAGAGATATTTTTTAAAATTAGACCAAAATTTGCGAGAATTTGGATGTTTTCAGAAACCTCGAAATGCATATGGTAGCAGACTAGACAGAGATGCCGAAGAAGAAATATTACATCAGGTACTATTTGTTAGTAATATACTAATTATAAGAATTTCCACTCACTTCACTGCTAATTTCAGCAGACTTTTTTTTGGAGAGTTATGACTTTATGTTATCCAGCTTAGATTCAAGAAAATCCTTCAACATCTACCAGAGAAATAGAGCAAATGCCAAAAACGACAGTTTGGCGAGTGTTAAAGAAACACCGTTATAAACCATTTAAGTTACACGTTAGTCAAACTTTTTTCGGCCTGGGGACGATATGAGACGGTTGGATTTTAGTAACCAACTTAATACCAAAATGCAGGAAATTCGCAACTTTCTCAATCAAATAATTTGGACGGATGAGTTCAATTTTTCCACTAATGGAATGTTTAATCGTAATAACGAGCACTACTGGTCCGTTGAAAATCCACGAATTAACAGGCAAATGCGAGGGCAAAGCCACCGGTCCTTTAATGTGTGGGTTGGAATCTGGAAGGATAGGCTCCTTGGGCCAATTATTTACGAAGGTATCCTAACGTCTCAACGCTACCTCGCATTTCTAAACAGAAATATCAGACCTTTTGGATGATGTTCCGCTAAACGAAAGATGGACTCTGGTGGCAAATGGACGGAGCTCCTCCTCATAATGCTGCGATAATAAGTGAATATCTTAACGGCGAATTTCCTGATGAATGGATGGAAAAGGGGACCACTTAGGTGGCCAGCAAGAAGTCCAGATTTAACTTTAGATTACTTCTCTGGGGCTATTTAAAAATATGATTTATAAGACGCCACCGCAAATATAGAAGAACTCCAGAATAGGGTTGTTAATGAACTTCGTCAAATTCCCAGGCGAACCATTCAAAGAAGCGTAAACAATTGTAGAAGAAGAATTCGTTACTGTATTCAAGAAGGAGGAAACTTGTTCGAACATTTATTATAATAATTTTTGTTTGTTTGTCTGTGTAATTATTTTGTTGTTACCTATCGATAAATTTGCGTTGTCGCTATTATGACCGTGTTACATAGACCTACTTGTCTGAGTTGTTTGTTAATGTTTTTTTTTAAATTGTTTAATGTTTTTATACTTTTTTGGATGTTCTAACGAGTTTAACAAATTAAATAAGTAGTACTACTGTAATTATTCCTTGCTGGATTTTAGTTCGCTGTCGATCAAACCGTAAAGTGTTATATATTGCTAAAATCAGGATAACATTCTCCATCCAACGCCATAAAATTGTCTTAACCCCGATAAGAAAAAATAAACCTGATGATGGTTCAGAATAAACGAAACGTCACATAATATTTTTAATGCTGTATTAGTATTGTGCGTAAAAAGGTGCCTTAATAATGTTTAATCGAATTTTGAAAATTCCTAATAATAAGGTGGCCAAACGCAAAAAACGAAAATCGATATTTTTAGTTTTTTGAGCATAAAACCAAATCCATTCGAGTTAGCTCAAGTTTCTTTTCAGATTATTACTCGGCATCGAATTTAGCAAAAGTGGCGAATTTAAACCTATATCCTATCTCTTATAATAAGCTTGCCCTCGAATTTGGGACAGCCTGTACATATGTGTCGACTACACGGTTTTGACGTCTGGAAGCGGGTGGACGTGTACTAGTGGTGTAATTAAATTGCGCTGTGGGAGAATTCTTTGCAAATTGTATTGGTGGCAATTGGAAATGGAGGGATTGATGCGTAATTGACGGAATTTTTGACATGGTTACGTTAATTGCGACAGTTAAACTGAGTATTTCATGAAGTGTGAGGTATCTCTGTTGTTAAAAATGTAGTTTTAAAGTTAATCTGAATAATTAAAAGACTATAAAATTTTATTGAATTCTCAGTAATGCAAATTCTCAGAAAAATTAGCTAACAGACTTATCGTGACTTTACTGACAATTATTTTACTCACATTGCATCACATTGATTTTCGTCGTAATATGAAAGCCTTAGAATCTATTTACAAGCCTAATATTGACTTATTCGGATAACTTAAATCTGATATAGACGAATGGACGTCTAGTGGTAGGTTATGTTCTGTCAATTGTATGACATAGGAATGGGTTATTTGGAGTATTGTATCGTAGTAGGATAGATAAGCAATTAAATTATTCAATGATAATTCAACACGTTAATTACATACTAGGAAAGAATCATCAAGAAAACTCAGTTTATTAACCAATAAGCAAAAAGTACATTAATAAATCGAAACAAAAAAAAAACGAAGAAAAGTAAAAAGTTAAAGTACGTATGAAATCATAAAATCTAGTAGCGGCAGAATTTAAAACAGTTCGACTACTATAAACCGAATCAAAAAATTAACAAACAGTGAAGTCACACTCGCAATTTTTTTGTAAGTAAGTCGGAATTAGTCATGTCGGCAAATATGTGGCGTGTACCAAACCAATCATCTGGCAGTTAAGTTAAGAGTAAAATAAAAAGAAGAAAGCAGGTTAAGTTCCACATAAAATAAAACAAAGAGTAAAGTTATATAGATAGCAATAACCGTAACATGCAGTCCAACTGCACATAGGCAAAACGAAAAATTTACACATACAGAATTGTACATTAACAAAATCAGATTTTCGCCTAATGAATTACATCGTACAATTACAATAAGTTTGATTCGCTCCTTCTTTGTTTTTAAAACCGTGTACTTTTATTGTTTAATTAGCTACTTGCTTTACCCGGCATTAGCTTCAATCAGAAAATGGGTTCGAAGAATTTATGACAACTACCAGATCATAACAAACGTACTTTTTTATTGCCTATTATTTGCAATACTAAATAAAGTGCTTAAAACAACGTTATACGTCAACTAAAATAAAACTCTAAACTAAATTAACAAACAAAATAACAAAAACAAAAATAAATCCAATGATGAGTCCTCCAGGTATCCACTACCGGAGTTAGTACAGACTGATTAGACGGCTTCAGAGCCTCAGGGCTGTGAAGTGAATGATTAGTGGTAAATCAGGGTGATAAAATATGCCAGTTTTATTTTATAGCTCAAATATGTAACCTGAGCTTAATACTTTCCCCTAATTCCTTTTCGATATTTGGTTAATTAAAGTATTGACGCGAATCGATTATTAATTTAAATCGAATAGAAAATAATGTTTCTGTTCTTTCCTCTTCTGGAGAACGGACTACGGCTAGAGTGGTAGGTCGGTGACTTGGTTGCGCTTATATCCAACGTCGCTCGGTTCTTTTCCTCGCTCGGACCCATCGAGGCGCGTATCTTGAGTGCTTTTCAGGTCTTTGACGTTAGCTTGCCCTACCGATTTCTTTGTGGTCGGCTCGCAAAATTTAACGATGACGAGTAATAGAACGCTATATGTCTGATACAGTCCGTGGTACTTCGGTGCTAATTTCGCTGAAAATTTTTTAATTTTGTTGGATAATGTGAGTTACGTTATACTAAATCTCCGTCTCGGAGGTGGTAGGGTCGTCGATGGAGATTATAATGGTGCCCTTGAACTTCAAACGCTTGGGCGAGTGCCGTTCCAGCAAGTACCCTTATGTCTTTCACGGAATTCACATATTGTTCTTGCTCTGGCGGTTTAACGGTGGGAATTCCGGTTTCTTGTGCGTACAGTGCACCTCATGACGTCATAGATTAAGAAGAGTGGGCGAGAATCCAGTGGAGGCATGTGTTACTGGATTGATAGCGAACGCCACTTCGGGTATGTGTGCGTCCCAATTTCTCTGGCCATCCTAGGTCAACTGAGCCTATTACTTTATTCTCTTTCGACGGGGTTCGCCTGAGGGCAAGAGAGAGGCATCACTTAGTGTTATACTCCATGCTCTCGCGGAAAGAAACGGAATATTTTGCTGGTATACTGGGGACCGTTGTCTGAAATCATGAGTTTAGGGTTACCTGTAACGTGTCAGTTCTTGGCTATCGTTACCTTAATTTAAGTTTCGAAATTTGCATTATTATTGCTAAATATGTTTACATTACGATGGTACCTGTTTTTCTTTCAGTAATTAAATTTTAGTATGTCAATATTTTCTCTTTGGTGTACATAAGTACAGGTACCTCTGTATATACTGTATGGTGTAAGTTTTGTGCGCAAATGCGAACTCAAGGCGATTAATTCATTTCCTTTTCGTTTTTTCTGCCGTCCAGTTCAGTAAGTTTTGATTCCTTTGTATAAGGTATGTAAGGCTTCTAATTACATTTTTGTAAATTTTGGAAAGTATTTCGATATTTTCACTCTAGTCTACATAATTACGAAACCCTGTGTATATTTAGTAACATCTATTTTTGTTGTTTTGTGCGCAAATGAGAACAGAACAGCTTAATTCATTTCCTTTCCGTTTCTTCTGCCGTCCAGTTCAGTACGTTACCTTTTTTAAGTTTTGCTTCCCTTGTATAAGGTATGTAAGGCTTCTAATTACATTTTTGTAAATACTACATTTAATAGGGGTTTCTGCATTAAGGAAACCGATATTCAGAATAGATCTAATTATAGTAATTAGAATAATTATTGAAATATGACAAAGTAGAACATGAAGCTATTGGCGAATACTAAGTGTACGCAGCCTAAAACTATTTTATGCGCGTAATTCGACAAATGAATTAAGTAATGGTCTTAATTATGGATAAAAAAGCAGCAAAACACTAATTAGTCAAAATTCACTCATAATTATTGTGTGAGCTGTGTTCAAATTAATAATAATAATAGGATTAATTGTTCAAACAGGAACCCCATACAGGACAAAATTACATGCTAAAAAGTACCAAGTTGCGGGTGAGTTAACAAGTGTAAATATAGATATGGATAACAAGTAACAGACGGTCAGTAAGTAAACAAATTACATTAAAGTGCAATAGGCTGATTGTCTGATTTACAAATGTATTGTAATGGTGGTGCAAAGGTTAATCAATAATTCAGTAAACTAACTGGATCATATGCTTTAAATAAATGTTAAACAGATATGTTGTTAAAAATAGAACACATATTATAAATTGGTGCTTTCCTTAACATGTTGGTTCTACACATGGGTAGAGAAAAAGTAGGTGGATTTCTTGAGGAGAGTCTAGGTACCGCGAAATGAATGTTTTGTAGTAGCTAGGGGTAGTATATTTTATTGTTTAACAGTTTACACAAGACGAAGATACAGAGACGCATCTCTCAAGTAGAACGCTTTGGGGAAATCCTGTATCCGGATATTCGAAAGCATGAATATTTAAGAAAACGCCGCTGAATATTTTCTATTTAGTTTTCTTGTTTTATAGATCGGGTACCATATCAGAGAACCATACTCAAGGCGAGATCTAACCAGAGACATGTAAAAGTCATTATTATATATATATATATATATATATATATATATATATATATATATATATATACGTCAATTTCTAATTTTAAAATGATGTCTTGTCAAGTAAAAATGTCATCTCTAATTTCAACTCACTTCAGGTGACAGCCCCCTAAATTTTCAAATTGGAAGTAGGGGCGTGGAATACGTCATTTAAAAGGTCTTTTCATTCTCTATTCAAAACTGCTATGGTTTTAAATTTTATTGCAGAAATTAACTAGAAAAACGGATAAATTCCTCCAACGTTGGAAATTCGTTACATTAAAATAAAACTTTTATAAGTAATACTATTTGTCAATTTTAGGTTCTTAAATGTTAATAATAACAAAAAATAAATTACTTTTAATTGCCGGCACTTCCTACAATAAGATAAAAACCTACTATTGAATACGTACAATTTTTGCTCGACAATCAAACGACAAAAACCAGCAAGCAGCAAATTTTTTTTTTTATAATTGTGGACCTGAACAGGCTAAATAAGGCCTATCGTGCTAAAGCACTCAGGAACACTTAGGAGGATGGATAGAGGGATAACAAATTGAACAAATGAACAAACCTGAAATTTAAGAACTTGGCCATTGTCAGCTTTAGTGAAGTTACCTCGAAACGTGATTGTCATGGTAACAGTAGTTGACAGTTGTCAGTGTTAAAATTTTTGCTTTAATTTTCGTGTTGCAATAAAGAGAAATGGTTTACCTAACAGAAATGCATAAGATAACTATTCAGCAGATGATTGGTTACGGAAATAGAACACGAACGCAGGCCAAAGTTGTTCGCCTATTTCAAGAAACATATCCGGAGTTGTCGCCGATATCTCAAGGTACCGTAAGTAAAATAGAGAAGCAGTTTCAGGAACGAGGACATGTACGACAGTTAAAGAAAAATCCTCCCAATAAACTCAGTGATGATTAGAAATGGGATGTATAGTACCGACGGGGAGAGGTGTCTCATGGCGGACTCGAGAATGGGGATATAATTATTACTGTGAAATGCATCTGTTTCATTTTATCTTAGTGCGAAGTTCCCACTTAAAGAAAGACGGGTTATAAATATACGTCTGCTATATATTTTAAATGCCGGACTTAGAAAACGTATGTCGATTTTAAAGTCAAAGCGCAGGACGCTGTCAGATGTCTTCTTGGCTATTTAACCTCAAATTATTCTTCGTATTTCGTTTCGTATAATCGCATCGTGTTTTGTAGTTATGATAATTTATCTTTCGCTTCGTAATTTATTAGTTTCGATTGCATTTGTAAACAACAGTTTTTTCAAAACTATTATTATTAATATTCATTAGTACGAGGTAAGTTTATAATGCAACATGTATTTCCAATTGATTGAATGCATTTATTAATTTTGCAGCAAATAATGAAGTCATTAAAAGGTAAATCTTAGAAAAGCCAAACTCAAGTAATGTGTAATGGGGCCAAGTTTACCTTTAACTTCCATTATCCAGGTACGCTAATAATTTTCACTATTTAAATTTATATTTATGTAATATTATGTTACAACGAACTGCTCTCGCATGCGGCATTTCTGAGAAAACCGTAACTCCAATAAAGGCAAGAATGGCTCTTGCTTTAGAATCCGGCAAATTGGCGCCGGATTCACCGCAAAAACATAGGCTGCGTCAGAGTCGAAGTCAGAGGATGTTGACGAATACGTGAAAGACGTTTGAAACGAATAATTTACACCATTAATGCAACTGGTAAATAATTCAGAATTTATCGTTGAAATGGAATTAATCACTGATTAATTTTAGGTTCGCATATTACTATCGAAAAACTCCAAACTGAACTTAAAGAAGATAAAATATTTACCTTCTGTAAGACGAGCTTGAAACAATTGTTACACAATATTGGTTTTGAATTCAAAGTTGACCATGGAAGAAGGCGTTTAATGGAGTAGGTTCATATTGCTGGTGCTCGAGCAACATTTTTGCGAAAATATTTTGCTAATAAAAGTTGTGAAATTAGTTACGATCCTGTCTTTTTGGACGAGACGTGGATTTTTAGTCGAGGAAGCGTTAGAAAATAATGGCATGATAATGATTTGAAAAGCACAACAAACAAACCGCTAGGGGAAGGAAAACTGTAATTAAAATGCTCCTATTTGTTAAAAATATTTTTACCCGAATAAATTTTAGTTTTATCGTACTGAGTGCTGGCAACAAGGATAGTTTTATACATAATTCATCATTGGTATTTTCCAGTAAAACTAACACAACAGACTAAAATGATAATATGAACGCTGATTTATTTCAAAAATGGTTTCAAGAACAGCTTTTACCAAATTTAGAAAAACGAAGTTTGATAATTCTTGACAATGCCAGTTATCATTCTACATTAGTATAAAAATTACCTTCAAGTAGTTGGAAGAAATAAGATCTTCTTCAATTTTTAAGAAAACACAACATACCTCATGCGAATGATATGCTGAAAGTGGAATTATTACAAATTGCCAAGGATTTACAAGTTCCAAAAATATATGCAGTTGATGAAATCGCTCATCAATGGGACATCAAATTTTACGTTTACCTCCGTATCAGTGCCAATTCAACTCTATCGACTTAATATGGGCAAATTGTAAGCAGTATTATAACAAAAACGTTGGTAGACAGGGATTCAGGGACGAGAATGTTTTATCGCTATGAAAGGATTCATTAAACCAAGTAACTGGAGAACTGTGGCAAAAGCTGAGGAAATGGTAAAACCTCTAGTAATCAATGTCGGAGAGTCGAGTGAAGATGATAGTGAAAGTGAAGGTGATGACTTTTAATTATAAGATGTCCAATATCTGAATTTACAGCAAAAATTAGAATCTTAGTTACTTCATAACAATGTAAAGAATTATTGTATTTAACATATACCTCTGTAGCTGTGCCTAGGTTTACATTCGTCATATATATATATATATATATATATATATATATATATATATATATATATATATATATATATATATATATATATATATATATATATATATATATATATATTAACAAACTGTAAACTGAGATTTTTAACGGCTAAGAACGATCTTCCGCAATTAAGCAAACCTTTCGAACTTCATTCGGGCACTGCTTACTGCTAGTTAATTCGTTTCTTATTGAAAATTATTGATATAATTAATTTGTAAAGCAGATCCAAAACGAAATTTTCTTGACTCGATCTCGGTTCTGATAATAATCGTTTACATTTGTATAATATATTTTTATCATATGACTACCAACACTCGGTGGACTTTACATGCCATAATAAGTGTGAACCGACCTTAAACGGAATTCGACTTTATTTATACGAGTGGATGGGGATTTTTAAGACCTTTAGGATGTTAAATCCCGAGATATTCGAACAATAATTTTATTTAAATTTGACAGCGCGGCTTAAATTTGAAAATAACCTAGAAACATTGACGATATTTTGTTGATATTCAAGATTACTAACTATATGAATCAATAACGACATACGTTTTTAAAATCTTAAACCATGCTTTACTAAAAAATGAGTCATAGGACACCTCTCGCCGGCTCGACCATAATGCTTATTGTTGAAGAAAATCCACATCCGTTGAGTCGTCATACAGCTTTAGCATTAAATATTAGCCATTCCTCAATTCTCCGCGTATTGGCAGAAAATTAGATGCACCCATATAAACTGCTACCAACTAATGAGCTCGCGGAAGACGGTTTTGATAGACGAATTCTCTTTTGTGAACAAATGATGCAAACGATAGATGACAATACTTTACAAATAGAAAATGTTTTATTTTCTGATGAGTCTACTCTTCACGACCATGTTAATCGCCAAAACTGTCGTTACTGGTCGAGAGAAAATTCCCACTGGACGAGGGAACTACACACGCAAAACACTGCGAAAGTAAATGTTTCGGCAGGAATAATTGGTCTCTTCTTCATTGACGGCAATTTGAATGGAAAAACTTACTTAGAGCTGCTCCAAAATAATGTTGTACAAGCAATTGCAAACATATCCAGCTGAAGGAAACCCACAACTTTCAGGTAATGCAACATGGTTCCAGCAGGATGGCGCACCAGCATATTACGAAGTCAATGTCCGGCAATATCTCCACACAATCTTTCCAAATCGCTGGATAAGGAAACGTGGTTCTGTAGAATGGTCTGCACGATCACTAGATCTCACGCCGTTAGACTTCTTCCTATGGGGATATGTAAAAAGTATGTTCTACAAAACCTGACTTAAGAAGAAGAATAACATTGGCAATTAGGGCGATTATTATATATGTTAACTAACGTTAGAAGACATTTCTATTTACGTCTAGGTGCTGCCAAGACGCTGGAGGCATGCATTTTGAACATCTGCTCCATTAATAATGATTTTTTTTCATTTTAATATTTTATCTTTTTTTCTTCTTAATTTCTGCAATCAAAATTAAAACCATAGCAGTTTTGAATAGAGAATGAAAAGTCCCTTCAAATGAAGAATCACAATTCCAATTTGAAAATTTAGGGGCTGTAGCTGTCACCTTAAGGGAGTTGACGTGTCTCAGAATTTTCTAAAAAAATGCATAATAATGGAGCTACTGAATCTATTCCATTTGGCTGTTCCACACTATACATCAATAATATAAATTTTTGAATTACCATGCGATATTACCGGCGATATCGATTTGTTGAAAATTATTGGTAATTGCGGATAAATCCAATTGCGTGGCAGGAACATGCCGCTCCAATGCTATAAGTACTCCACCACCTCTTGTTAAGCCAAGTCTATCAAAGTTACGATCAGAACTAAAAATTAAGTAACTGTCAGGAAATAATTCCGCGTTGTTTACACTAACGTTTAACCCATTTGTTCCCATGGTTCCGTTAACGCAACATCGAAGAAATCTTTTTTTTTATAATAAAGATTAAATATTTTTGTTAAACAATATTTAATATTCGATTAATACATGTCTTCAAAAATCCATTATATTTTTGTGTGCGAATAATTTCATTTTTAATCCAAAATTAAATTACAATAAAATAGACTACTTTTCCGCTGACAAAGTTGTATTTTTAAAAATTTCGTAAAATTTATTTCGGATGCTTATTTCTGTACCTTGTAAGAACTTTTTTATAAAGCACACTCAAAATACTAACAGTACATTTAAAGAAAGAAAACTTCCTTCTCAAAGAACAATTCTTACACGGCTTTGAAACACCACGTTGCGCAAACGCAACATTAGGACAGTCCATGCTATTGGAGCTCTACGAATGACACTTCTGTCCGGACTTGTCAGTTGACGTTTGTGTTAGTTCTTCAGTGTCGTGGTTGGTCGTAAATTTTGTAGTTTAGAATATTTATGTGGTAAAAGTTAAAGTAGATTGGAAATAGGTGTTATTTGTTTCACCTGTGTTAGACATTTGGTGCTATTCTACATTAATAAAAAGTGTTACCTTCCGAAAATTTCTAAAATGGTAAGTGTGAATTATATGAATGTAGTAAAATATGTGCATAGATTAGGTCAGTTAAGTGTTATATAGATAGGTAACTCTTTCTACATATTCTAAATCCAAAAGTATACACCAGCGCCAGACGCGACGTAGTGTGGTACTAAATAATAGGCGGCATGTTCAAATTTAGTTTGCTTAAATTTGAATTATTTGTAAAATAAAATCATAGTATATCAAGAAAATAATAGTTTATTGTTTAACAAAGTGACATACAGACAGGTACTAAATACATTATACATTAGCTAAACGCATACACAGGCAAGGAGCCCTAAGGTACAAAGTTAAATAGCTAACTACAATTAAACAGTGTAACACATCATGAGAAATCATTCTACAGTAACTCATTTCTTTACATTTATCTATGTTTAATTCCCTTCTGTTGTCACAACACCACAAAGGTACGTTATCTAAATCATTATGAAGTTTAGCATAATCTTGTTCTTTTTCTATGACGTGATACCGTTTACAAATATCGGTAAATAACAGAAAATTCGTGTTAGTAAGATGAATTAATATTATTTATAAAAATGACAAACAATCCACTTCCACATAAAATATGATTCAAAATAAATAAATTAGTTGTATTAATTTTACCATAAACAAATCCGTGTTGTTGTTTTTTGATTTTAGAATTAATGACAGGTCTAATTATTGAAATCAACAATTTCTCTAAGATAATACAAAGTACGGATATGGGACGATAATTGTTTACATTAGATTTATTATCAGATTGTTCAGCTTTTCTCAGTCTTTCTTTTAAACTCAAACGTTCTTTGTCGATAGCACGTGCTGTTTTTCGTAAACCCTTAGCCAGTCCATACAACTTCCTCGCTTTTGGAGTGAGCTGAAGTTGCCTTGAGCATCCCACTATCTTCAATAGACGTTTACGTAAATCTGTTAACAAATCCCAAAAATTAATTATGGCTACAAAGCTGTAATACAATAAGGTGTATTACCTTTCTGCGATGTAGGAGTGCGCACAAAAACTGAAATGTCCAGAGTACCTGGCCGCAGTTCCTTAACCAAATCACTCTCTGGAGATGCTGCAAACATTTTTAAAACGAAATTAGCCACAAACAATAATGTAACATATAAATTTTACTTCTTGTCCTTGAAAACTTTTAAATATTTTATACCCATTGTATATAATTATTTTACACATATGTTTTTTATTAAATTAAAAATAACATGAAGAAAATTTGCCTACTTAAGATAAACAAACTTCTTTAAACCTTCTTCGTAATTCTTACCTGACTTTTCACATGTTGAATTGACTATAATATTCAGTTCACTATGCGGCAGAATACAGTTTATTGCAGATGAGTTGCCACTGAAACCTGGAAGCAAAACAGGATGTCATCAATAT
Source organism: Vesta saturnalis (assembly GCA_036346205.1). Lineage (NCBI taxonomy): Eukaryota > Metazoa > Arthropoda > Insecta > Coleoptera > Lampyridae > Vesta > Vesta saturnalis. Next base: position 7,653,899 of record JARFJB010001976.1, read on the forward strand.
AGTGCCTTAAGTAGCATTAGCAAAGGAGGGGGCACGTTTTAAATATAAAATACCTTTCGGTCAGAATTTAACCAAATTTTGATATGTTCTAGAACTTGACCAATTGATCAAATGTCTTCATTGCCCGAAAGCTCAAAACTCAACAGTTTTTGATATACAGGGTCTGCAATATCACTATTTGATACTTTCAATATAATCATAAAATGGACATTTTTGCCAATATTAACGCAAAACTTAGTGGAATGTTTTTTTTTGTGCTACTGGTTAGAACCTTTCCTTTACTTTCATTATTTTTATACATACACCTGATATACAGAGTGAGACCAAATATATGTATCTGAGAAGAATTATACGGTGGTATTGTTTTGATATTTTGGTGAATGGAAGTTAACACATATATATGTCCATTTAAATTATTATTGCAAGTTAAGTCCACTAGATGTCCGTTATACAGAGTGTTTCATTTCTTTAATAGATTTAATTGAGTATTATTATACTGCCTAGTTAAGTTTCTGATAACTTAATTGAAATGTCTATATTAAAATAAACTATTTGCTAACTGTATATACCTACATAATAGTCACGAAGTGTTTATACTGATACTGGGTGTCCAAGTACAAAGGACCAAAGCGATATCTTAAACTTCATATGGAAAAAAACCGTTAACATAAAAAATCCCTTGCAATTGGATGTCGTTGCGAAATACAAAGCTTTTGGAGATTGACAGATAGAAAGGTTAGATGTGCTTCATTTATTATGCTCACTATTTTCTAATAAAGTTATATTTAGTATTTACTTATTCGTTTAAACACAAACCGTAATGTGGTATTGCGCTTTTTCTTCTGCTTTTATTCGTACAACTAGATTTTTTTCTGATTTTGCACTTTTCTTTCCGTTTTTCATACTACAATTATTATGTTTTTCTATTCCCAAACTTATAAAATAACAACAATATAGTAGGTGGCTATGAAACGTCAAAATTTAATCCACTAATTAAGTGATATTGTTGATGCTTAGTTGCAAATCTACTTTTTGAATTAAAATCGTTGAAGAGTTTATGTGAAAAATGAATCGAATTCCACGTTTTGCTTGTGGAAATCCTTTAGTTCCTAGGGTTATGGTGAAAATAAGTGGTGAGGTAAATGCAAGGAAGCAGGAAATTGTGATTGCACGTCGCCGCAAAGCAAATCTACCAGAGCGGGTCATAATAGAAGAAACTCGAATCTGCAATGTCTGCAATATTTCTTTTGTAAGGGAAATTCAAGCAATTGACAATAACCCAAGTTGTTTGCGATTAAATGTGCTACAAAAGTCAACTCACTTATGTCGCATTTGTAACGATGGGAATGCTATACATAAAATATCCATGCAAGGTAGAATTAATATTTTTGTTGAGATATATATATATATATATATATATATATATATATATATATATATATACGTGCCATAAAATACGTACTGCTGTAATATTCATTTGGATGAGAATGGTAATCTGTTTGAGTTTCTGCTCCCTGGGTTACGATATGTAAATCGGCCATTATTAGCAGGTAATGAGATTTATATTTTTTACAAGCATTACGTAAGGAAATTAAGAAAAAAAGCTATCACACGGCTTACGAAGACGAAAATAACTTCACAGATTCTCAATTTAAAGCAGTTTCTCCTATAACCAAAGATCAATTTAATAATCTTTTCAACTTTTGTGACCCCGTTAGAATAGGAAATTATTTGAGATATGTAAGTAAAAAAGATCTCTTAGCATTCCTGTGCAAGTTACAAGGTCTTAGTGATAGTTTTTTAGCGGTTATTTTTAATTATTCCACAAGACAACAAGCCAGTTTAGCTATATCTCTAGTTAGACAATCTCTTTCTGCAAGATTTGTACCACAAAATATTGGATTTACAACAAGAGACAGCTACATCGAAAATCATGTAACTCCTTTTGCAAATCGTCTATATAATCAAAACCTGGATCGGCCTCAAGTTATAGTGTATAATGACTGTACTTATCTAGAAATAGAGAAAAGTTCTTGTTTTAAAGTGTTGCGACAGTCCTACTGTACTTATAAGGGTAAACATCTTATCAAGCCATCTCTGCTTGTTGCCCCGGGCGGATTTATTCTAGACATTCAAGGGCCATATTTCTCAAATTCTGAAAACAACGATGCTAACATACTTATAAGTGAATTTAATAGAGATGTGAATGGAATGCGTGAATGGTTTAATGAAGGAGATAGTTTCATTCTCGACCGCGGGTACTTGGATGTTATTCCAGCCTTAAATACATTAGGTATTAATTTTAAAATGCCAGCCTTTTGCCCAGAGGTCAGCTACAGCTATCCACAGAAGAGGCTAATGATAGTCGTCTCGTTACGAAAACCAGGTGGATCGTAGAAGCACGCAATGGGCACTTAAAATCAATTTTTAAATTTTTTAGCTTTAAGATAAAAACACCCCACATTTGTAATATTGCTGATTTTCTTAAAAATTACTGAAGCAATTATAAATAAACATTTTCCACCTATTTTAATGCAAGATGCTACTATTGAGCTAGCTGAAAATATTCTTCAAACAGTTCAAGAGCTAAATGTTGTTCAAGCCAGGGTTGAGGAGGAAAACTTACGCGCTAGAAGGGGCAGATGGGTTGATTTAAATGAAATTATCGTTCCCTCATTCCCACGTTTGTCACATTACTATCTTAAAGAGTTAACTGTAGGTATTTTTCAATTAAAGCTTGCTCCTTCTTATATACAGGACAATGAAATAGAGGACCGCCAGGTTCAATATCAATTTGATGAAAACTACGAACCCGGTTTTATACGGGTAAGGATATATTCTCGCCTCAGAAATGCTACTCGTTACCAGTTGTGGATTGCATTTGTGCCGAATAATGAGGAAGAAGAACGTAACCCAATATTAGGTACTTACTGCACCTGCAAGACTGGTGCCAGAACTTCAGGTACGTGTTCTCATGTGGCAGCTGTACTATGGTTTTTAGGATACGCTAGGTATCAAGAGCTAATCAAATATCCTTCTACAATAGTTTTAAATCATATACTAAATGCAAATAATGTGAAGGTGATAGACATTTAACATATGATTATGCAACTTTTTGATTTCTATGACAATGGTTATATCAAGACCAAAAATTATTTACTGTTTTCTGCCTCATCAATTCAGTTAACTGATATCTTATTAAGCCTAGATATTTTTAATATATTAAAATATGTTCATTAACGTTTCTACATAAATTTTTTATGTTAACAGTTTTTTGCGTACCTATATGAAGTTTAAGATATCGCTTTGGTCCTTTGTACTTGGACACCCAGTATCAGTATAAACACATCGTGACTATTATGTAGGTATATACAGTTAGCAAATAGTTTATTTTAATATAGACATTTCAATCACGTTATCAGAAAATTAACTAGGAAGTATAATAATACTCAATTAAATCTATTAAAGAAATGAAACACTCTGTATAACGGACGTCTAGGGGACTTAACTTGCAATAATAATTTAAATGGACATATATATGTGTTATCTTCCATTCACCAAAATATCAAAACAATACCACCGTATAATTCTTATCGAATACATATATTTGGTCTCACCCTGTATATCAGGTGTATGTACAAAAATAATGAAAGTAAAGAAAAGGTTGTAACCAGTAGCACAAAAACATAACATTCCACTAAGTTTTGCGATAATATTGGCAAAAATGTCCATTTTATGATATATTTATGGGCTCCTTAATATTGGGTCTCCGATTTTCTGAGCTCGGTAAGGGCTGCCGGTTACCTTTTCCATCATCCTCAATCTATTCTCATCCTTATTCTTCCTTCTCGCCCTCACTTTCTTCCTATCGGATTAAAAGTCCCAAATTAAAAAATAAGATGGCTGTGGTTTCTAGGGTTATAAATTTCGGACGTAAAATCCTGCCCCATTCGGATGTCCGGGAGGGCAGGGCCCAAGCGACCTGGTCATCGAAAGTATCAACTTTCTGATTCACTACTGCAACATCCGCGGTATCAGGTCTAATCTTAATGCTATTCACCAACATCTTGAACAATTACAACCTGATATATTGTTTCTGTCTGAAACACAAGTCTCCTCGGAAAGCTCCGAGTCACTCGACTTGCAATTTCCTCAATACCATCTTCACTCTAACTTTCGATATAAAGGAGGCGTATGTGCCTACATCAAGGACAGAATTGCTTGCAAGAGGGTTTCTTCCTTAGAAAATAAAAATTTTGATGTGATTTGGTTTAAACATTCTGGTCCTAATGTTGTGAAATTCTACTGTTGCATTTATGGGTCTCCTAATGACAGCAACTTTCAAGACTTCTTCGATTACCTTAGTACGAAAGTTGACTATCTCCTGTCTCAGTTTCCATCTTGCGATATCTCATTTGTAGGCGATTTCAATGTTCATAACTCTAATTGGCTTCAATTTTCATCTACTACAAATCCCGCTGGTCATAGTGCAGAAACATTTGCTATTTCATGTGATCTCACACAAATGATTTCTGAACCCACAAGAATCCCTGATAACCCTAACCATACTCCACATCTTCTAGATCTCTTTCTTACATCAAACCCTCTTGTTTATAAAACTTCCGTTCTTTCGCCTTTAGGTCTTTCCGACCATTGTCTAATAAAAATCATTTCTACTGTACCTAATTCCACTGTTGTTCGCAAAACCGATAGAACCTTGTGGTGTTTTAAGTCAGCTCGATGGAGTGATTTACGGGATTTCTTTGCAACCTTTCCATGGCGTGAATATTGTTTTAAGTCGTCCTCTTCTTCGGACATCGCTCTTTCAGTATCTGAAGTCATCCTCATGGGAATGGAGTTATACATTCCGAAAAACAGTACCGTGTAGGTCATTCACGTTCCCAACCTGGTTCAACAAGGCTTGTTCTGATGCAATATCTTTAAAAAATAAATGTTACATTAAATGGAAATCTAATAAATCGGTTGACAGTCATGTAGAATACGTTGGTGCTAGAAATATCTGCAAAAGTGTCATCACTAAAACTAAAAAGTTGTTCGAACAACGAAAATGCAATGAACTAGCTACATCTCCTTTAGGCAGTCGTAAATTTTGGTCTTTAGCAAAAGCCATTAGTAAAAACTTTCGAACATCTTCATTTCCCCCCCTGACATCTATTGACGGATCGGTAGTTGCTGATTCTGTAGACAAAGCCAACGTTTTTGTGGATTTGTTTGCATCAAACTCGTGTCTCAATGATTCTGGAAAAGATGTGCCCCTAGTCAACTCTTCTTCATACGTTATGAAACCAATTCATTTTCGGTACAAGCTCTTGGAATCGATCATCAGTAGGCTTGATCTCAATAAGGTGACTGGCCCAGACGGTATCCCAGCTATTGTCTTAAAGAAATGTTCCCCCGAACTAGTACCAGTCCTATCTAAGCTCTATACGATCTCTATATCTTCTGGGAATTTCCTTCAACATGGAAGTTAGCAAATGTTCAACCTATTCCCAAAAAGGTGATAAGACCGATCCCTCAAATTACAGACCAATTGCCATCACTTCCATTTTGTCTAAAATCATGGAAAAAGCCATCAATCAGCAACTGCTCACGTTTCTTGAAACTAACAAACTCCTTAGTGACCATCAATATGGGTTTAGGCAAAGTCGTTCAACAGGCGATCTTCTTTCATATGTGACCCAAGTTTGGAACAATACAGTAGAGCAGTCCGGTGAAACAGTTGTAGTCGCTTTAGATATCTCAAAGGCATTTGACCAAGTTTGGCATAAGTGTTTACTTGCCAAACTCACCTCGTTGGGTTAAATGATGCGCTCATCAACTGGGTTTCTAGTTTCCTTGATGAAAGACGAATACGTGTCGTAGTTGATGGCTTTTTTCAAAAGAAGTTAGCATTAACGCGGGCGTACCACAGGGATCCGTTATAGCGCCTACACTTTTCTGCTGTACATAAACGACCTTATTTCTTCAACAACTAACCCCATCCATTGCTTTGCTGACGATAGCACTCTTCACTGTAGTTCATCTCAGTCTACTCATAGTGATAATCCACCTTCTATGTCAAATCAAGAAATTAAAGCTGAAATGGCAAATTCAATCAACAAAGACATTCAACGTATTCTCGAATGGGGAAGCAATAATCTAGTTAAATTTAATGCTAACAAAACTCAGTGTTGCCTTATGTCCGCCAAAAAAGATCAATCATTTCCTATTGTAAGTATGAATGGCTCAGTTCTTAAGATTTCAGACTCTATTACTCTGTTAGGTATGACTGTATCTTCAAATCTCTCATGGGTTGACCATCTTCTGTCAGCTACCAAAACAGCTGCTCGTAAACTAGGCTTTTTGTACAGATCTAAGCAGTACTTTACCTCTCGACAACTCCTTTTGCTGTATAAGGCCCAAATTCGGCCTCATCTGGAATATAATTCTCACCTTTGGGTTAGTGCTCCCCAATACGCTCTCGATATCGTTGATCGTATTCAAAAGAGAGCGATTAGGCTTATAAATGACCCGTCTTTAACTTCTCACATACAGTCCCTTGAGCATAGAAGGATGGTTTCAGTTCTTTCTTTGTATTATCGTTATTACAACGGCTATTGTGCTGGTGAATTACATTCTTTGATACCATCACCGGCTATCTTTGCGAGAAACACTCGGTTCGCTCAATCACATCATCAGTATGCAGTACAAATCTCCACTTGTCGTACCAAACGGGCGCAATCCACATTTTTCTACACGGCTTCTAAACTCTGGAATGATCTCCCTAGTTCCTGTTTTCCTCTCACTTATGATATGAGAAAATTTAAGGTAGCTGTTCATAGGCATCTATTGGCAATTCATTATCCCTCTATCCATCCTCCTAAGTGTTCCTGAGTGCTTTAGCACGATAGGCCTTATTTAGCCTGTTCAGGTCCACAATCATAAAAAAAAAAAATATATTGAAAGTATCAGATAGTGATATTCTAGACCCTGTATATCAAAAACTGTTGAGCTTTGAGCTTTCGGGCAATGAAGACATTTGATCAATTCGTCAAGTTCTAGAACATATCAAAATTTGGTTAAATTCTGACCGAAAGGTATTTTACATTTAAAACGTGCCCTCTCCTTTGTAATTGGTTTTTAATTGTTTAACCTTGCTGTTACCTTCGGGCCTATATGACCCGAAATCAAATTGTTGTTTAGGTAACTTTTTTGTTTATTAATATCTAAACTTCGTAGTTAATGACATTGTTTCTAATCCATTGCAGAATGAGGTGGCTTGTTTGTTTTAATAAATTTTTTTTCCTTATTTTTTTAAACATCATTGTTACATTGATGTACCTCGGGTCATTATGACCCGAGGCTGTAATACATTAGTAGGACGTATAAATTTGTATTTCCAATTATTTCATATTGAAATTTGAGGATAGATAATATGCATATCATCACATGATTGTTCAAATGTGCCTACCTATACCAGTTACTACAGCACTTTCGGCAGGTCTGTAGCCGCCTGTGCAAGTCGAAACAGGGACAGACTTGCAACTTGCACCAGGTATAAATATCATATCGCGGTATACAACCGATAGTTTTGTTTGTTACGTTGCAGAGTAAAGTGCGATTTTTTGTACGTACTACTAGTTCTTCTAAAGTGCTGAAATAACAATAATGGCAAAAAAATATCTTAGTGGTGAAGACTTAGAAAAACTTATTGATAATTTGAGTGACATTAGTGACGATGAAGCTTCAGAAGAGGAAGATCATATCAGTGAAGATAGTGATTATGAACAATCAGACGATGATTTTTTCGACGATGCTGGACGAACAAATCCTTCGCAATTGATGCCACCTGCTCAATCGGTTCAATCTAAAGATAATGCCATAACTTGGATGTTAGATCCATTTCCTCAATTAGGGCGTGCAACTAGTGCAAATATCAAAAAGTCGCTCCAGGCTCAACTAGATACAGCAATGCACGAGTCCACGATGTAAAATCTACATTTCAGCTATTTTTCAATAGTTCTCTGGAAAATACAATTTTGAAAATGACTAACATCGAAGGTCGTAGAGTGTACGGTGACAAGTGGTAAGAATTAGATGACATTACGTTGCAGGCGTACATAGGTTTGTTACTGTTAGGAGGAGTTTACAGATCGCATGATGAATCTACCAGTAGTTTGTGGAATGCAGAAACAAGCAGACCTCTTTTTCGCGGAACAATGTCGTTGAAACGATTTTATTATATATCACGCGTGTTACGGTTTGATAATAAAGAAGATCGTCAAGAAAGAAGGCTACGGGATAAGTTGGCTCCTATTAGAGAATTTTGGGACAAATGGGCTGAAATACTACCAAAATTGTACAATCCTGGGCAAAACGTTAAATTAAGCAGATCAATCCCAAACAAATCACGTTCGATCAAATCAAACCATCAGATCAATCTCAATGAATCAATCAACCATATCAACCTCAACCAATCAAATTATAACTTATAGCTTGCGAAAACTAGCTTATAGTTCAAAAATACTGATTGGACTAACTTACACTTTGCTAAAATCAACCAACCACAATTCAAAATACCAAATTGATAGAACTTAATCATACGAAATAAGTTCTCAATTCTAAAAATAGCAGTATGATTTAACTTACAGCGTGCAAAAGAAAGCCAATCTCACACTTATTGTAACTAGCCATCTAACCGCCCTTTGGCATTAACTGCAGCATTATTAGTGCAGGTTCGAAAGCCGTTAGGAAAACAAGTTTATTAATAAAAATTGAAGAAAAGCTTAGCGTTTGAAGACATATTATAAACAATAACGCATCATTCATTTAATCACATATTTATCGGTCTTCTTCTTCTTCTTCAACAGTGATTTGTCGCTATCATCATCATGGTTTTGAGACTCATCCTCCTCTACCTCATCGCACTTCCTCTTCTGTTAATCATCATAATATTATACATTCACCTCATCCACGTTGTCGTTTCCATCATCATCTTGAACAGTTATGTTGTAATAGTTCATTACCAATTCAGTAAAATCTTTAATGTCTAATGATGTTGGCTCATAAACAGGAGAATATATTATAATAATGCTCACTCGATGACGATTACACTTTAAAGAGCGAAACGCGCGAGAAACGAGAATGTTCTCGGCCTTGGGTTTTGTGCGCGGGTGCACTCGTCAATGTTCATGTAGAATCGGTCATCTTCGGAGAAGCTTGGAGTGGGGATCACCGAAACAGCCTTCGCAGCCGTCTTAGGAGATAATACCTCTGCAAAAAAAGGAGTTCAGATTTATAAACATGCCCCTAGGAAAGGTATTAGAGCGTGGCTACAGAAACAAGAAGCGTACACTAAGCACAACTCAATACTCGCGCGCGAGTATTTACCTAGCCTAAACCGTGCGTTTATTGATCTAAACGCACAGTTTAGGAGTATTGACCTAACCTAAGACGTGGTTAGTTGTTTTAATTAAGTTCCGTAATAAGAGAGAGGCGTGCATGATCAACTTCTATTCCAGAAAAATGTTCGGTGAAAGAAATCTGCAATCACAAGTATACTCTACTCTGTTTTACCGTGCTTATCTTTTAACATCAAAATAATCCTATGCTGTTGTTGTCTTTTAAATATTTACTAAAACAAACACGCGCATCGTGCATTAATAAATAGTTTGATGTATATATAATTTATAATGTCTTATTACGTGCTCACTTAATTGCCACCCATTTATTTATTTTAAAGTAATTTGTGTGTGTGAGTGGGTGTGTGTGCGTGTGTGTGCACGCGCGTGTGTGTGTGTGTGAGTAATTGAAGATTCAAATAAATCAGGCATACTTTTTTCGAATGTAAAGGTGCTAACCGCTTAGATAGAGAATCTGCCTTTATAAAAAAGCGCCATTGCATCAGGGTAGAAATGATTATTATTATTTCATCTAGTATTTAATTTAGACCTTAATGTTTTTTGTAGCAGCACATTTTTAAAATATTTGTAAACACATTAATTAACGCGATGTCGACGACTGATTGCTACTTTCCAAATAATATAAATGAAGTTGTGTAACTGTTTAATAATAATAAACACATATTAAAAAGCCCGTCTTACAAGACTACGGCCTCTTATTAGAATGCAACCCCCAATGCATAAATAAATTAGGTCACAATCTGTAGATGGGATTAAAAGAAATGTAATAATTATACCTCCTTTGACAAAAACGGATCCTAATTAATAACATTAAATTTTTTTATTCTCAGTCGAAAAAAAATACGATCCCCACGTGGGCATAAAAAAAGTGAAAGTTAAAGTGTCCCGGGTCACAAAAATCCAAGATGGCGGCAAGTGCCCCTGTCCTTTAGATGAATTAACACTCTTATCGCATACTACAGTATTTAAATATCGGCATTCTAAGATAATTACTTTATGGATAAATCACTATAAGTATTACTTGTAAGTAAATTAATAATAATGGAGAAGTAGTAAGACATGTGTGGTTAGAACACGACACAACTCAACAAAAAAAAATTAATTAATTAATTAATTAACCAAATTAATAATGAAATGTAACTATTACGAATTATTACTTTTTTACAGTGTTTGGGTGAAATACAGAACAATTACTTCATCATAATTGCTATTAATACGTAACAGTTATTGTGAAGAGAGAATAGAGAATTCAAAATATGTTAGTTAATTCAATTTATCTTGTCAATGTGAAATTTGATTATAAATAACGATTTAATACTATTTTCAAGAAACTGAAAGCTTTAAATTAACAAGCCTTATTATAATATTAAAATGCCACGATCAACTCAACATTAGAAAGTTATATCTAATGCAAAAGTTTGAAAGTACAATTAACCGAAGAAGTTTTCAAAAGCCAGCTCTTGCAGATCCATAATCTTTTATAGTAATTAATGAACTCATTCCTTCCGGTATTTAATTTTACTTAAACATTTATAACGGCTTAATTTATTATAGACTCTTATGCAATGTTTTGTTCATTAGATTTCTAATATTGTTTGTTTTCTTCTTAATTACAGTGGGATTATGTAGAAATTCATAAACGTTCGTGTCATGAATGGCATTTTATAATTTAATTTTCTGAGTACAAAGAAGAAAATTAATACGGATCACCCCCAATAAAATGGTTTCTCAGTTCTACTTTTATAATTGGGTCTACTATTGAAATTTGGTTTCAGAAGGTTTAAATTTACTTAACGTTTTAGTTAGTAACATGCATAAAGTTTCAGTTGTTAGATACGTTAATGGGAGGGTGTGGTTTCAATACCACAACATAGGTTAAGAACTCTGGTGTACCTCTGAATTCGTGTAAAAGGGTTGTATTTTTATAAACATTAAATTATTTTAAGATTGGTAGTTGTGGGACACAAGGTTTCACTTAATTTTGTAAGAGGTTTTGACACAAACCTAGTTATAATTATTAAAGCTGGGTTATGTAGCAATAAAATACTCGAGAACAACAGTATGAAGTTTCTATGGCGTGAATAATTCAGAACATGATGTAATATGTATAATTATTACATTTAATTAAAGGAATCTTCGCGTGAAAAAGATACGCTTTCTGCTGTTATGGGCCAAGTATACACTAGCAGCCCATCACTCCGTATAGTTAAAGTGCACTTTTTCGAAGTAAATCCTACTTATCGAACATACTTGTGTAACGGGAGCCTTAGAAAATTTCAAATTTCGCGCGAAGCTCTATTACATTAAATACTTGTATTATTTTTCTAGATAAAGAAATGGTTGTTGGTTATTTGTATGTAAATGTAATTAATATTAAGATGAAAAGCTTTAGTTTCAATTAGTATTCACATATTTAATTATAAAGCTTTCAAATAAACGCGGCAGTTTGGAGAAGCATAAATGATTGGTAGAGAGAGGGGAAGATGCAGTAACGGTCTCTTTAAGGAAGCGGTCAGAGTTGGGTTGATAGTAACCAAAGAGGCTAATAATCAAGTACCCTAAATTTAGAAATAAAGTAAGATAACATTAGTGTATAATAGGGAAGAAGTAAGAAAGACCATCCTTATTGAAATAATAAGAGGCTAAGTAAATACTGTGCAAATAGTATCAAGTTGGTGATAATAAAAAAGATTGTGCAATAATTAAAAATCGCGTTAAAAGTTATGCAATAATTAAAAATCACGTTTTCTGTGCGTACCGAAAGTATTCCAAGATTGTGTTTAAATAGTGTAAGAAATGAATATATAAAGAACAATAACTTGAATTTATTGAGAGTTAAAGTAAGAATTGACTAATATAAATATACCGAGTAATTATCTCCAAAAATCATAAAAATGCCATAGACTTAATCCATAAAAAAAGTTGTAAACAAGGTATCGAAAGTACAAATGGAGCAAGGCGTCCGAAGTTCACAATACTGAAAGGGTAACGAAACAACTTAAGGGAAACCTTAGAGCATTGGCCTAGAAACGCAAAACTACGTCATCGGCTTTCAAACGAAGCAACATAAGTTGGATTTCTAATAGTGTAAATAAACAAACGTTTATGTGTTTTATTTTCTCTGAATTTGAATTTGAGTATCAAAATTGAACGAAACGATTCCATTCAATTTTGATAAAGGGTTTTTGTTGCATGGTAGTATTAAGAATGTTACTTATAATTAAAGGTTTGATTGTTAAATGTCGTTGTAAACGAAACATTTCTGCACTGCGAATTTCAGTAATCAAATGAAAACGAAATCTTATATAAATATTGAACAGATAAATGCGGACGGAACTAAACTCATTAGAAATCCAAATAAATAAGAAAACCAAAATTGATTACAATGTTGGTCATTGATAACGGCAATCATTTCTTTTTACACTTGAGCTAGCTGGCGCATTTTGATAAGGCAGGAATCCGATGAAGCGTAAATATTAAAGCGCGGTTAAACAACTGAAATTAATTAGCAAGCGAATTAAAATTAAACTAGTAGATGGTATCTTTATAAATCAAACCCATTCAGCTTAAATTAAAAGGTAACCAATTAACATTTTCCCAAGAACAATATAAACTTTGTATTAAAGAATTTCGGAAATCATATTGAATTATAAAAGAACTTATGTCTTATTGTTTGTAACAGGGTGAAAACAGACACAGGTAATAGCCACAGGTATTATGATCGTTGCACTTGTTAAGGCATTTGTTGCACCAAAACGTCAAGATTGGAAATATACGTCTTTCTGGCATCGCTTGCTTTCAATTGGTATCAGGATACGTCACGAATATGATCTAGAATGTTTCACTTAAATTAAAATTCTCTGACCTATAAAATTTGCTTTAAACTAGCTTACTTGAGAGTTCACAAAATTCATGAAAAGCATTAAGCTTTCTCAATAAGTCTGTTATGCGATTATTATTTCTTAAACTTTACCCTAATATAGTCCTAATCTTAATTTACGAATAAAGTTAGTTTGCTCAACTTTAAAAATAGACATTTTTCATGAAACTGATATGACAAATAACCTATTTATTTATACCCAGCTAGCTCAGTCGGTGGAGCATGCGACTCTTACTCTAAGGTCGTGGGCCTGAGACCTACGTTGAGGGCCAATTGTGTAGTAAGACCTTTAGCTTCAGTTACTTAATTTAAAATTTTGTAACAGTAGCTAAACGTCTACTTGTTACAGGCCAAATACTTATTAGAGCTTCAGTCCGTACAGGTAATATGCGAGCACGGAATAGCTCAGTGGTGTGCGGGGTTCTTACTAAATGCTGCAAAAGGGCACCCGTCACAATTCCAAAAATGTGAAAATTATGAGAAAATGTCAAAAAGGCGCTACTTGTTAGATACATTTATAGCGGGAAAACGTGTTGAGCTAGGTCTAATAATGGCCTAACAGGAAACCATCATGTTCACTCAAAATAAAACCATCATCTCTATTAAAATCCTACTCCAAAAATATTCATGTTCATCTAAACATCAGTAAAACTTAAGCTTCATATAAAAGCCGCAAAATTGCGATAATAAAGCTAAAACTCATTAAATATTTCGATAAACTTCAACGTCAACATCATTGTCTCAAATATAAAAAAAAACTGATCAATACGGTAATTAATTATTCAATTTAAAACGAAAAATGAAACAAAACTATACGTGGCCAAAAATGTATAAAGTTTTAAAGTTTACTAAACGTCGATATCGGAATGTAGTATCTAAATTCGGGAAAATACACAGCTGCCATAACAAATATAATCAATAGGTTTACCTGTTTGGCAAACTCAATCACTACTGCGTCCACAATCGATATGTTGATTCCTATAAAAGTCACTTCAAAAAAAATTTGCGACTACTTGGAAATCAATCACTGGCATGCAAATTAGCCGGATGTTCGGTCAACGGCCTATTTACTTTATAATTACGTTACGGTATGTCTATTAAAACTTGTCTTCAACTTCAGTTATATCAACCACATAAAATGACTAATTATCTCTCATATTATTACGTTAAGGCTTGAATTAAATAATAAAGCAACAAAAAAAGGTCATTGTAAAGTTATGTAAATCTACAATTTCGGTAAAATCAGTCAATCACTCAATAACTGGATACAATCCAAAACATCTAAACTTCTAAATTTTGAATAACCGTAGTAATGCCAACGTTGTGCGAAAAGATTCAGATTACAAGATGTGCACACTTAAAAACACTCAATTAATAAACACTATACATATATTGAAATGAGACTGAAGATGAACAATTAGCATTTTATCCGACACACATTGAACATAATTTTGCATCGTAAAATTTCTAATAAAACTGATGTAAATTGAGTCTTGAAAGCTCAGATAACCCTAACTTACTTAATTTATATATCTTCAATCTTTAAATTACCCCAATAATAAAACAGCACAATAATAATTTCGTTGATCATTTAAATTTACAAAGGTAATATGAAAAAGTCAATTGCGAATGGATACGCTTTTTGCACAAATTTGAAATTTAGACGTTACTTAGATAAACTTCAAGAAAGGCATATTCATTTGTGTAAATAAGCACAAATAAACATTTTATTAACGTCACTGACAAATGTAAATTCAAGAATATGTAGTTACCTTCACAAGCACCAAAATAATCAGTCAAACTTCTTTTTCTTTTGTACAACAGCACGGAAATGGACGTTTTGATATTTAATCGACGTGAACCAATAACTCCTTTAAAATTATCTTTACGCAAACTTTATTAACGGAAAATTTTAAACCCAGTACCATTATTTAATAACTTTATTTACTTAAAACTTACATATTAAAGCGTCTATATACAGCAAATTTGTTCCTTATCTTGGCCAGCTATGTACTCGAAACAAACACTTTATAACCGGAACCTCTTTACAAATAACCAGCCAGAAAGGTGATGTTCATACTAAAGAAATAAGATTCGTACTAGCAGTAAACACGTAACCACATCCTTTGTACTCGAAACTGTCAAATCACTGACACGGTATACGCTCCTATATTATTTTACCGAGTTGGCTGAGTCTAATCAATATCCCCCTTGAAGGGTTAATAGGGAATCTTCCACAACGGAAGCTTCGAGTACGCGGCCGGAGCCTTGATAACGGGAGTCTACATCACTACCTCTCTACCAAGACTGCCTTCAACATCATCCAGAATTCGCCACATTGGATTTTAATCCCTTTATATCTTAATTAGCCAATTATACAGCTTCGTTACTATGAATTAACATACGCGCGAAAAACGATATTCCCTCAGCACTAATCGGAAAAGAATTGCATCAGCAGTCCATATATGATCTGTTTGTAAGGTCCATCATACGAACATGAGCTTTAACACCTCGTCTATAGACTAAAATATTTATCGAAGGGAAAGGCCACAGATTGTCGGCTACAATTTAAATTCGCAAAAAATGTGCCATGCAACATAATAATTTTATACTTAATATAATTTTAAATGGTGCAATTTCAAATCCATTTAACAAAATTCACCAACATTTAAAATACCGAGAGCATTTATTTACACAGAAACTAATCTTCGCCTCTTTCACTAAAATAAGAATATTCACGTGCGAAAATGAAACGTAATTTTACAAAAGGATTCCATCAAAATAAAAAAAAAGGTCTGCATCATTTACAGGACCGGGACTAAATTACTATAAACCTTCCAGGAAATTTACACATAGAAAGTTTAATCCTTTAACCAAGTATACTACCCTTCTGAAGGCGTGCAATACTAAAGGATCATTCAGTCGTAGATTCCAAGAATTTTCATACCAGTATGTCCCAGAGAAAATAATAACTGATTTCTTTCAGTATTTTAATATTTCCAATTACCCGCAAATAAACAAGTAGAAATGAGTACTACATTATAAGTGTTTTGTAACAGGTCTCATATTAGTTGAGTTGATCGTATTATTTCCAGTTTTTGCTTTTGTAAGCGACGTTTAGGAAGCGGACTCTACCTTCGTCATCAGACTTTGTCCTGAGAAGGACTGGTTTCGCACTTGAGTCGAATTCGTCTATTTATGATTTTTTCTCAAGCACTTGACAACTCGCAGATTCGAACTTCGTAACTTTCATTTACAAGCATGACGCCTACGTCGCTGAGCCACTGGACAATCCAATATATATATATATATATATATATATATATATATATTAGAGCGAGTATCAAGAATATATTTTTTTGGTGAATACGTTTTATAATAAAGCTGACTCTATTCTTCTTGAAAGAATTCCTTTTATATTATTCTGTCGACGTCATCAAAGAACGTCCATCTAGTTTTGAATTTCACTAATAATAAAGTCTAGAACCCATAACGTCAGATGCGACGAGCGATGTCACTGCACCCTTCAACTACACAAAGAGGTCTAGACTCCAAACCATAAGGATTGCAGGCGTAAAACAATATTTATCTCAAAACCACCTAAATACGTTGCTTATTCTATACATGAAAGGCCTATTTTTAAATTCGACAACGCACAAGCTCATTGAGTTGATGTTTCGGAGACAGGCTTAATGATGGTTTATTATTAGTATTTGTTTGTCTCTCACATTTGTCCTCCATGTGGTCTGTTGTTTACATCTTATTTGTACTTAGTTTATTGTAGACTATTGTGTAATGCAACCAAAGTGGTTAAATCATTTAAGCATACCACAGTTTCATATCAGAATTTCTTTCCTTTTTCATTGTTCACCTCGTATACCATATTCCTTAGTTTGTAAGAATTTATTCTCTAATTGTACTCATTTTATCCAGGGTTAGATGCAAGAGCAGAAGGTATGTCCCTACCTATCTGAATCTCGCCTTATGATTAAAGGACGATTAAGTTTAGGTCTAACTGTATTGTGTCTTAAGTACCTAATGGTTTAATGTAATCCTACTTTAATAAAGCCCTTTGTTATTATTATTATTATTATTATTATTACTACTATACTTAAAGTGTATTCAAATCCAAGGTGACCCAAGGTGGACAGCACGGTTTTTATTGGTCGTGGTGTTGTAATGGGTAGCGAATTTCAAGTGAGTTTAGTCAGGGGCGCATTATGTTTTCCATTGCGGTAAATAGCGTATCGTTTCATTAGGTTCTCCCGTGTTTTCACGGCTTTTATTGTTGTGGTTCGTTTTGTTATTGTTACATTGTTAGTACTTTATTATTACAGAACGTTATTTGTTAGCGTTGTTGTGGTTATTTGTTGTGGTTATTAATACTGAATTAAGTGCGATGTCTGACATAGACGAAGCTGAACGTTTTGAGGGTTTAAATGCAGCTGAAAAACGCTCTAAAGAACCAGTTAAGTGTGCAAATGAAATAAGTCATTTTAAATGTTTTTAAAACTGAAACAAGAGAAAACCATGAAATAACCGTAACTAAAATTGTACTCAAAGTTGCGGAAAAGGTTGAAGTAAGCCGTACTTCTGTCTTTAAGATTGTTAGGGAATACAAAGGAAAAGGAAGTTTTGCGGAACCAAACGCGAATCAAAATCGCACAGCTACGGTCAAAAAACTGGATGATGCTGGTAAGCATGCGATACGAAGAAAAGTTCATGAATTTTTCAATTCAATTGGAAAAGTTTTGAAAGAAGTTAATGATGACGACTTGTTGCCAAATTTTAAATATACTATATTTTACAAAGTTCTGAACAGTTTCAATTTTAAATGGAAAAAGCGAGGACGGAATAGTTTGTAGATGGACAGGGAAGAAATTATAATGCGGAGAAGATAGTACCTTACTAAAATTGAAGTGTATAGGAGAGAAAATAGACCCACATTCTACTTTGATGGAACAGGGGTTAATGCAGGGGCCATCAAACTGTGACTACGTCAAGATAAGCCTTTTTAGATGTATTATCTCCCGGACTAAAAAATCCTTCAGGTAACTAACCCACTTTTTTAAATATAAATTAGGTTTTCAGAGAATGTATGTTTTAGGGAAAGGAAAACGGCTATGTCATATTGGTAATGAAAAAAAAATTGTTGAGGGTAGTTTATGGTGTTTCGAATAAAACAAAACCTGCGATTACAACGAAGAGACGAACGGGAATCATTTGAAACAGGTTGGGAAATATTTTATCCCATTTGGAAGGAAACTCTGTGATAGTACTCGATAATACACCATACCACTCTCAGCGATTTGAAAAAATACCAACAAGTGGTTCGAAAAAGGGTATAATCAAAACAAGCTGCGCTCTAGAGACATGCACTTTGATGACTCAATGCTTAAGGATTAACTTTTCGCAATAGTTACTCAACATAAGGCGAATTACCAAAAGTATATTATTGGTGAAACTGTCGCGAGTCAAAATAAGACCGTTCTTCACTTGCCTCCATATCATTGCAAACTGCAATCGAATTAATAATACAAGCTTCAAATTTACAGATTTAAAAAACATTTTTAATGAAGCCTTGTAAAATATAACTGCTCACAAATGGGGAAATGCGTTCAGCACGTAATCCATAAAGTCGAGGTTAAAATGTGGGAATTAGACTACTTAACTGAGGTTCAAGTCGAGCCGCTAATCATTAATTTGCTTGAAGATGATAATGATGATGAAAAATCTAGTTCGCCATAATTAGGAAAACATAACATCTCAATTCATTAGGTACACACAGCACACTCAGGCGAACACACGCACACACACACACACACACACACACACACACACACACCTGCGCTCGCGCACAGCTGTGCAAACGCACGCAAGCATACATCAACGCACACATACGCACACACACACACACGCACACGCACACGCACACGCACACGCACACGCACACACACACCTGCGCTCGCGCACAGCTGTGCAAACGCACGCAAGCATACATCAACGCATACATACGCGCACACACACACACACACACACACACACACACACACACACGCACACGCACACGCACACACACACACCTGCGCTCGCGCACAGCTGCAAACGCACGCAAGCATACATCAACGCACACAACGACACACACACACACACACACACACACACACACACACGCACACGCACCACCACGCCACGCACGCACGACGCACAGCACAGCACACGCACCGCACACGCACGCACCACATCACGCACGACCACACGCACTCCACGCACCACGCACGCACCGCACTCACGCACGCACTCACGCACGCACGCACGCACGCACTCACGCACTCACGCACTACGCACTCACGCACTCACGCACTCACGCACTCACGCACTCACGCACGCACGCACGCACCACGCACGCACGCACCACCACGCACGCACGCACGCACGCACGCACGCACACCACGCACACACGCACCACCACACACCACACCACGCACACACACACACACACACACACACACACACACACACACACACACACACACACACACACACACACACACACACACACACACACACACACACACACACACACACACACACACACACACACACACACACACACACACACACACACGCACACACACACGCACAGACACACACACACACACACACACACACACACACACATACGTACGCAGGCACACACGCATATACGCAGACGCACACACAAGCGCGCGCGCGGGCGCGCACACACATCAAGTTCAGAACATACTGAAAATGTGTAAATCCGTTGAAAACTCGACATCGATTCATTTTTTCATGATAAGGACACTTGCGGTGCTTCGCATAGAAGAAAGTAAAAGGCTTAACTTTTGAAACGCGTTTGTCGTTTTTTAATTGAGTGTATGTTCATCCTTAATTTAACCCTCTACCGCCAATAGTTAATATACGTACATAGGTTACCCTTTCTTTACGAAACTTTTCACGTTATAGGTTTGTAATCTAATTCTATTAATTTACATTCACCTTCCTGTAGTTCTTGCTTCGTTCATCTTTTAATTATATATCTTGTTGAGATTAGTAGTTTGTCGAGTTAGTTTTGTTGAAGTTTGTTTAGGCGATAAAAGTAACTTAGGTCGTCATAGTTCATTATGAAATCATTCGTGCAGTTCTAATTTCTTTTCTTTCGACTGTTTTTTCATTAACCAGTTAAGATTTACGCGTTGATTTATTATCTTTTTCATAATAAAAATAAGTTTATGGTATAATCAATTAGTATGTATTTATCAAATTAAGTTGAATTATGCGAAATTATTATTTATATTACATCATACTTTATATTTAGGTAGCTTAAAATTTGAGCGAAGGCAAGTTAGCTACTTGCCATGCTTCCGTGATGCTTTAATCTTTTTGTAATTATGATTCATTACGAATTGTCAAATTCCACGTCAAAATAATGTCTCATGCATCCCATACAGTAGCCACTTTTAGAAACACAAATGTATTTTAGTAATCGAACCTTTTTTACTTTCTTCTGTGCGAGGTACCACAAGTGTCCTTGTCGTGAAAAAAGAATCAATGTCGAGTATTCAACGGATTTACACGTTTTCAGAATGTGCGTGCGTGTGTACATGTGTGTGTGTGTGTGCGTGCGTGCGTGCGGATGTGGGCGTGGGTGTGGGGGTGGGTGTGCGGGTGCACGTGCGTGTGCGCGTGCGTGTGCGTGTGTCTGAGTAGAGTGAGGTCGGTTAAGGGAAGTCACGTCCACTTTCACCACGTGCCCCCGCACATGGTCCGCTTATTTTTTACCGGCTTCTTTTCCGAAGCCATTTCTAACCCCTTGTTAGCATTTTTACACCTAATTAGGGCAATTTTGGCAGTATTAAGAGCCTTTTTGGCAGTCCAGCTCCTGGAGGGTAGGCAATCACAGTATCCTTGCGCTCTCATACAGTGTTCTGATTGGAGGACCTGAGGGTAGGCCACGCCGGTTTCTGATTGGTACATAGGCTCCGCCCAGATACGTCAGCTAGTTTATGATTGGTGGCAGCCATTATGTTTTGACGGCCATTGTGCTTTGTCGGCCATGACGGGAAATTAAAAATAGTATTCTAATAAGGGGGCCTTCATACTACCTCAATTTTGTAATTGGCTACTATTTCCTAAGACAGGTATTATACCTATTATCCTATAACAGGATGCCGGAACCTGTCGTCGGCCCTTCGTGGCCTTGTCAAAAGGCGGAAATGAATCGAATAATCAAATCAGTCAAACCATATCAAACCAAATCAATCAATCTCGAACGAAGCATCAAGCAAATCAGTTAATCAAAATCAAATCTATTAAACAAATCATTCTCAAACAAATCACTCTCGATCAAATAAAACAATCAGATCAATCTCAATCAAATCAATCAAGAAACTTCTTCATAACCTTCAGATAATGATTCTCTCACTGTATATACCTAACTCCCATCAGCAACCGCTTACTTTGTAGATAAGGCTAACCAACACTCAGAGCTGGTATTCTCCCTAAACGTGAGGGCACTGGTGTGGGTAAACAGTCTATCATCCGAAAGTTAATCTCAATCAATTCAATCAATCAGATCATAACTTACAGCTTACAATTAAAAAATACTGGCTTGGTTTAACTTACAACTTGCTAAAACAAACTTTCAATTTAAAAATACCGGTTTGATTTAACACGCAGCTTGCAAAAACGAATCCTCAATTCAAAAATTTACACTTTGAAAAACCAACTTTCAATTCAAAAATACTTGTTTGGTTTAACTTACAGCCTGAAAAAAACAATTTTCTATTCAAAAATAGTAGTTTGATTTAACGCGCGCGCACACACACACACACACGCACACACGCACGCACGCACGCACGCACGCACGCACGCACGCACGCACGCACGCACCACACACACACACACACACACACACTCGCTCACTCGCTCACTCGCTCACTCGTTCACTCGCTCACCCGCTCACGCGCGCACGCGAGCACGCGCACGCATACGCACACGCACACGCACACGCACACGTACACGCACACGCACACAGACATGCATGCACGCACACACGCACACACGCACACGCACACACGCACGCACGCACGCACGCACCCACGCACGCACGCACGCGCGCGCACACATATTTTTAAGATCAAATAGTTTATTAAATAAATATTGATGGATATATTTAGCTTTTAATACGGCCGTTTTCAATGTTTTCGTTGCACTTTCTGACGATCACGTGGACAGTGCGTGATTGTGTTTATATTTAGTTCGCCTTGTATTTTAATACACTTTAGGTGTTATGTTTGAAATCTAAAATTGACTCGTTTTTTCTCTTTTTATAATTATAAGTAGGTATAATTCATATCTAAAAATATTTATCCAAGGATCCAATAAATATATATTGAATACTTCTATCTTCATTCGCAATGGGATTATTTAATTCATTTCTCACGAAATCTTTGAATTTCAGAAAGGTAGACATTTTTTGTTCATTAACCAAGCACAGAAGAGATACTGTGCTTATTTTAAAAATCGGGTTTTGTACGTTAATTTTGCGCGTTTAAGACAAATTACGATTAAAGCAATGGCAACCACTGCAAACCGTTTGACAATTAACAAAGCGTGCATGGACATGTTGATATAAAAAGTGGAAACGGTTTGGAAACAGTTAGTTCTGGTAAACGCACCCATTGGATGAGTACCGTAACAAAAATAAAGTGAGAAATGGTTTTTATTACACCATAAAAGGTTAATAAACAAGTAGTTTAACGCCGCAAGAGAATTAAAACAACGTTAATAGTCAATATACTTCACCCACGTACATATCTGTTCATAACGTTTACTTTTATGTACTATTTTTATTAACGTAATTAAAACAATAAAGAAAAACTTCATAACAATGGCAACAACTTAATTGTTTTAACGGAAATTTGCATACTAACAAAGTATAACTTGCTTCATAAAATTTAACCCAAAGGATAAATTTAATTGCGAACCATCTTGTGTTCACTTGCATCTGGTGTTTGTAATAATTCATTGTAAGGGGTAATTTCTTTTGTAGGTTAAGAAAAATGAAAATGCGTCCGCATTTTATTTAGATATTATTTTGGGTATTATTACTATTGTTATGTAACAATTAAAAGGGGTCCATACTGGTATGACACGCGCGTTTAGATTTATTCTTTTTTTTAATAAATGTTACGTTAATTTAACATTTTGATGATAAAGTTGGCCATGAAAAAACAAGGTTAAGGGTTAGCAAATTTTATGCAAAGACACAAAATTAAAAACTAAACATAATACCTATAACTCTACAAGCCTAATGTAAATTACTAACTTATACATTGTAACAACCTTTTTTTTGTGGTTGTATTAAAAATACGTTAATCTAAGATCAATAATTTATTTGGTGTAAAATTAGAGGAGTTTTTAATTATTTACATGTAAAATTGAGAAAGGCAACTTAAATTGCATTTCATAGAACATATATTTTGGGTGTAATATTATATAAATAGTTATAGTTCCTTTCTTTTAAAAATTGGACTCCGATCATTGTATTTCGCGCAAGGCGTGACACCTCTTAAGGGGGCATTTACAGAAGCGTTTCTGAAAGCCTCTATTTTTTACTTCACTTGCTGCTGAATGTTAAAGCAGAAGACATTGTTATAATGGTTTTTACTTAATTTTTATTTTGGTGCCATCAGAATTTTGGTGGTAAGTTTTTTCCAATTCATTATATTTTGAAGCTTAAGTATTTGCTCTTTCCAGGCACTCCGGCACTTACGTACACTTACGTACAATCATTATAGTACTTATATTATTCCCTTATACTCACTTAAGGCTTTTTGTACTTACTTACTCATATTTATATTTATATTTTAAATGGCTCTTAAGTTACTTATTTACGCAAGTTTCTCTTCATTCAAATAATATCATCTTAAAATGCAATTTTAATACAATAAAACATCAAGAATACAATAAGTTTAGTGGATCGAAAATTCCTTCAAATACCTAGTTGATCGCGTTATTACAAGAATACGCAAGGAAGATGTAGAAACGCTTTCATACTGATTGACCGTTCCGCATCCATAATTAAACACAGGAAGCTGTCTATAGAAAATCATTATACTGAGGAATTTATGTGGTAAATTTTATATTTTTTTAAGCTTAGCTTTAAAACCTTTTCTTACCTCTCCTTAACCATCCATATATTGGGTAAATAAACTTAATTGCACATTGTTAATTTTTGTTATTTATAGAAAATTATTATTGTTCATTATTTAGGGTTTTGTTATTCCTGGACAAAGATAACATGGCGCTCGAGCATGCATTTAATTATACATTGTTTTTTTTATTAATAAGAGAAGGGAAAATAATTAAGCAGGTGAGAAACAAGCCGCATTTCAGGTGAATTAACTAGGTAATATAGTAGAACCCACCCTATTTAATCAACCGATTGTGGACGAGACGGCATATAATTAGTGGTGAAAGGTTAGTAATTCAATTAGTTAAAACTTGTATTTAGAGATTACATTTGGCGTTTATTCAATGTACAAATTACATCACCATTTTGTTATTATTATTATTATGTTTATTGTTATTATACTGGCCATTTAAATTTTCTTAAACCTACTTCACCATTACAATATTATTTAGATTATAACATGCTTCACACGCTCTTCCAATTCGTTCAATAGAGTTAAGCATAATAATAGGGTGATCTTGTAAATTTCTGAAAGCTTCTCTAACTGCATTTGTCAAACGTTCAATGTTATCATATTGAGTTTGGTATATTTTATTTTGTAAGTAACCCCATAAAAAGAAAATCCGGAGACCTAGGAGGCCATCTTATCGGGCCATTAGTACCAATCCAGCTATTCCGAAAATTGTTCTCTAAAAACGGGCGTATAATTTGTGCATTGCGAGATGGGGCTCCATCCTGATGGAAATGAATTTGGTTCAAGAGAGCTAAAGGGATGTCATCTAATAATTCAGGCACAACCATTTCTAAAATGTCCAAATATCTAGGAGCGGATAGGTTCCCTTCGAAAATGTAAAATTTTATTTTTGATCTTAATGTCAAGCAGGAAATGCTTAGTCCAAATCGTTCTTGTTGTCTTTGTGAGAATATTTGGTGTTGATTTTCTTGAGACCGGAATCTGCTATTGTGCCTGTTTAAAACACCTAAATTGCTAAAGTGTGCCTCGTCTGACCATATAACATGTCTTCCCAAGTTGGGTACTATATTTAACATGTTTAAATACCAAAATATTAACCTACGTTCAGCGCGTTGAACAAGCCTAAATCTATACGGTTTATATTTATGGTGGCGAACTATTCTTTGGATTCTTGTTTTCGAAACTCCAATACTACTTTCTATAGTTCTGAAAGAACTTATAGGATTACCCTCGATACTGGCTAAAACGTTAACCTCATCACTCTATGATCCATAATTAATTAAATTTCGTTTTAATCTATAAAACTTGATTTTACTAGGTTGTCTCCGCTCTGGAAACCTACATAGATTAGTAAAGTTACTTAATTATCAAAATTAATACCAAGGAAGCTACATTTACCAGTTAAAATACAAATTTATTGCTGCGTCGGAGTTTTCATTACTCTGACGGAAGCAAATCAGCATATTATATTTTCAAAGTTTTCAAAATTTTCTGCCTTATTTGCACAATGAACAAAAAATATAATTGTTGCACAAAAATAATTTTAATCAGATTTGACTGGTCAATTACGTTTAGATCAGACTAGGCCCAGCCTACTTTCAAATTTAGATATAAAGTATTCTTTATAAGTTTTATTGCCATTAATATTTTTTTCTGAGGCTGTAAGATGCAAAAAAAATTGCCAGTTTAAATATTTTTCAAAAACTATTGTACCTAATTTGCATAATTTTTTGTTATTATTTTTGCATTTCTGCGTTAAAGCCCTTAGATTTATTATAATCGCGTATTTACATATTTATAATTATAATAAAGCAGTAAAAATCTTGTAGCCCTCTTTTAATACTCAAATATACCTTGGACGTTCAAGAAAATACGAGTTTATAGGTTTCATGGCCAATCAAGATGTTAAATTAACGTAACATTCATTTTTGAGGTTAATAATGCAGCAAAATTGCCACACAATACATATTTTTTGAAAGCTGAGAGTAAGCTCTACTATATAAAAAATATATACAGGGTGTTCCATTTAAAAAAACAAAACTTTGGTTTATTCCGAAGAAACTGAACTGAACTAAATTCTACGGAAAATTCTGTATACAACCCACTTTCCACCTTTTTGATAAATTAGAAGACAAAGCAGTTACGAGGGATGCTTAATTTCGCTCTGTATCTCAAATACTAATAGGACTACCACAATTCTGTTTGTGGCATCTTTCGTTTCACGAAAAAATAGAGCAGGGTTCTGAAAACCGCATCTTTCTATCTTTGCTCGCAAACGAGATACCCTACAATTTCAACAAAAATGGGACACAGTGTACAGTGACTTTAATTATTATTGAACTTTATATCCACTTGTGTATGCACCTATGTAATCTTTGTTGAATACCCACCATGAAATGGATAAAGTTTGATTCAAATAAAGTTGGGTATGACTCATCAATGTAAAACTCTGTAATATAATTACATATTTTTATCTGTCTCTCTCTCTTTCTCTCTCTCAACTACATGTATTAGAGAAGGTTGGCCATAAAACATAAATCTGCCGTACAATGCATATTAGCGCACTAAAACGTGTGTCGTGATTAAGGAGCAGCATCTGTCACTTCTGTTATTTTTTGTTACTGTTACTGCGTTTTGCTTCACTTTTAAAAAAACAGTTTTTTTTCAAAACTATCTACAACTTGTTCAGTGAATTATCGGTAATTTGGTAATATTTTTACATAATTTATTTTAGATATGCTACGCAATAAGCACGTTAAATCTCAAGCTCAGCTCGTAATTATAAACGTGCTTAATTATTTTGAACCGGAACGTGACAATCAAGGGACACTCCTTCCATCTGAATCTGTTATGCAGGTGTGTAGTACATTATTGTGTAAAATATGATACTTGGAAGGACTACTTTTAGCTCACGTCTGAAGCATGTGGGATTAGTATAAATACAGTTAGTGCTATAAAAAAAGGGTTACCGAAGCCCTAAAAGGAAATCAACCTCCACAGTCACCAGCTAAGCGGAGACAACGTACGAAATCTAAGTCCACCGAAATTGATGACTATGTGAAGAGAAAAATTTATGAAATACATACATTCAAAATGTAACATGCAGGACATGTCCAGTACTACACCTGTTTTTGTACGTATACATGTTACGCTGGCATCATTACAGAAAGCATTAACCAATAGTCAAGGTTTCGATTTCAGTAGTTCAAGTTTAAGACGTCTCTTATATTCCATTGGGTTTTGATCTAAAGTAAATGATAGTATGAGAGGTTTACTGAAACAACCACATATTGCAGCCAATCGTGTACGATTCTTAAGAGAATATTACATAAATAAAGAAAAAAAATGATATAATTCTGTATTCTTAGATTAAGCTTGGATTTGCAGTCGAGGATCGCACAAAAGAAGCTGGTATGATAAATCTAAGGAAGGCACAAAGAAGCAGCAAATGGGCGAAGGAAAAAGGTTTGTTGTAATTTATTTATTTTATTACACTATAATTTCTAATAAAATAACTGTATTTTTTAGATTCACAGTTGTTTATGCAGGTAATGAAGATGGATTTTTTTCCGATACTTCACTTTTGTTTTTGACAATGCTAGTTATCATTCAAAACTTGTAGGAAAAATTCCAAATAATTCATCTAAGAGTGAACAAATATGTAATTTTCTATGAAAGCACAACACAGCTTATCAACTTAGCATGTTTAACAAAGAATTACAGCAAGCAGTTGCAGATAATGCGATACCAAAGATTTACGAAACAGATGAAATAGTACATAAGTGTGGACAAGGAGTATTACGGTTACCATCACATCACTGTCAATTTAATCCAATTGAACTGGGGTGGGCAAACTGCAAAGAACACAGCAACAAAAATATAGGAAGACATAATTCCAAATTTAACGATGACCATGTAAAAGTAATGTGGATGGAATCCTTGCAACGAGTTGATGGGACATATTGGTAGAAATGCAATAAACATACTGATGTGTCCATGTTAGAGTGGTGGAAAATTGAAAAAACATTTTGAAGTTGTGCAACCATTAATTATATCTGTTAAGGATTCCACTTCTGAGAGTGACACTGACAGTGAATAATTTTTTTTTATTCAGATGTTTTCATTCCAATGTAACATAGATATAATTTTTACATAACATATAATAACTAAAATAGGTGGGCTGGTGACCCGACAAAACAGCCCGGACAAAACAGCCCCCGAAAAAATAGCCCGCCGACAGAACAGCCCGAGTGAAAATAACTACCATACATATTTATAAAATTTATAATTATTATATTTATACAGTGTGTATACCTGAGTTGACGATAATTACAGAAAACTTTTTTATTTTTAATTGTGTTTTTTGTCTTTAAAAAGTTATATTTTTTGATTATTTTTGTTCTTTTTAACTATTTTTTTAACTTTTGCTTCGATTGTTTTATTTTTTTTTAGTCATGTATTTTTTGCTTAATTTTCATTTTTTTTATTCCTTATTTCTGTTGTCAACAAAACCGTTGCATTTTTTTATTTATTTACATACGAAATAAACACAAAAATAAATGTTAGTATAAAATTTTATTATAATGTATATCTACAAATTAAATTCTATGAGCTATACTTGTCAAAGATTAACACAATAATTAATAATGATCATCAAATATAAAATCAATTTATAATGTCAGATTGTTGGCGATTCCTCGGAGATACGGTATAAGGTCGTTAGCGTTATAATTTCCCACCAGAATATGGGTGCTATTTTTAGCTATGATACAACCACCTTTTAGCGCGGACGCGAACAAAATGTTTGTCTAGCACAGATACGAACCACACATATCTGGTTATTTCATTTTCTGACGTATTTGCATACCAGAGATTCAAACCACACATGTGCTTGGTCACCTACTATTTTTTAATGATGATTCGCATCAGCCATTTTTAATAATGGTGCTGTCACTATAATTTTTAGCTAAGACACGAACCGACTATTTTTAGCTATGACGCGACCACTTTTTAGTGAAGGCAAGAACCGGCTATTTTTAGCTATGATAACAACCACCTTTTAGCAAGGACATGTTCAGAAATGTATTTTCATTTCGTGTACCGTATTTCAGACTTTTCGCTCTCTTTAGAGAAATCTGTGACTGAAAGGGTTAAATTAAACAACATTGCTCTTTCTCTTCAAGTTACACGCTGTTGAAATTTTTCTTTATAAATTGAAAAGGATTCTATTAAATATTACATTAAACGTTTCAAAAAATATAAAAAAGCTCTACAGAAGGTGTTCAAATTCGTAACCTTGTTCTTCATTATATATTTCCAATATTCGTGTTAATGACTGACGGCATCTTTGAAATATATTTGGACTATTACGAACTCTATCAGCAGACTCCACAATTCTGTTCTATAGTTGCTGTTCACTGTTTATTTTTACGGTATTCACTTCATAAACCCCCAAAATAAAAAATCGAGGGGCTTAAGATCGGGATTACGACCTGGCCTTGATATAGGTCCGCTACGACCAATCCACCTATTTCAAAACCTTCTTCACAAAAATGCCCTTGCGCTTTGAGAATAGTGAGCTGGTGCGCCGTCATGGATGTAGTACATTCTTCTAATAATATCCAATCGAACATTTTCCAAAAAAAATCGATACAGTTTCTCTGTCAATCGATTGGGAAATCGAAATGGACCAATTAGATAATTGTTAACTATACCTGTCCACACATTAATAGAAAGCCCATATTGGAGATTCCGTATTACGGTATGATGAACAAAGTTATTGACAGAAAGTTGTGCTCTTGATTTTGCTACCACTCGCAATATTGTACACGCGGTAAAAAAAACTGTTCTAATAGGTGAGGAATTTATTTGAAATGAAATTGGTGAAGAAGTTGCTCTTAGAGGAATTGCCTAACTGACTCGCCATTAACATTTGGTACAGCTGCACTTATTCTTCTAGTGCTTATTTTTGGATTATTTTCTATTTGCAATACCGCTCCTTTGTTTGCAACAGTGCGACGAGTTTTATGAGCACTAGCACCAACTTTCACTTTTTAAAGCAGCCATCTTCTCCCAAACGCCTATGTATGTCAATAAATGTTCTAACATTAGGAACTTGTCTTAATGAATATTTTTGTCGATAGATACGTTGAGTTTCGTAAGACTTTGATCGAGTTTCGCCTTAACACGTAATAGCGTCCCTGCATTCTGCAGAAGTATAGCCAGCAATTTTTGAAAGCAACTTTAAACAATGATAACTTAACACGTAGGAAATCAGGAACACGACAAACTTTAAACAAATTATTTTGACAGGGTTTGTAGTTTTTGTGTAAAAATAAATATCCTTAGCAGTAATAAAAAACACAGGGTGAAACAATGTTATGTCTTGGGTTTAAAGGCGTAAATCCTGTTTGCTAGTGGATGCAAAATAAACTTCATATTCTGACACAAAATAGTGAAAGGGTATACTATGCACTAATTTTGGTTCCATTGTCTTTATAATCGCAAGGAATGTGAATTATCATTATTAAATTATTAAAAAACGTCAATATGTATATATATATATATATATATATATATATATATATATATATATATATATACATAAATTTTTTCATAACTACTTAATTTGGGAATTTCAAATGAAAGTTACCTGTCAAGAAATAAGAAAGAGAGCTCGAGCTTGTGTAAAAGAATACAAAATGTAAGATTATTTAATAAAATTCTCAGTTCTATTGAATCGATTGTACTCCATAGTTGGCTTTATACGTTTATCAAACTATTATATTAATATGAAAATGTAAACTTTCACCATTAACACTCATAATAAAATACTTATCTTTTGGGATTTTTAAGGTTATTTAAATTATACAATCTAAACGTTTCGATATATTGTTATCTTCGTCAGTATAATGTTAGTTAAAATTGTAAATTAGTAAACAATTTTGTCAAATTTGAAAAATTCAAATTTGACAAAATTGTTTACTACATCTTTAACAATTTTTAACTAACATTACTGACGAAGATAACTGTAGTTATCGAAACGTTTAGATTGTATAATTTAAAGTACACCATTAAAAAATCCCAAAAGATAAGTATTTTATTATATTAATAGCAGATTTATGTTTGTGTTTTCAATTTTTCAAATGTCACAAAATTGTTTCAACATCTTCAACAATTTTGAATGATAATATTATTACTGACGAAGATATCTGTAAGGCTTATCGAAACGCGTTGTTTGTATAACTTAAATATACAAATATACCATTAAAAAAAAATTAAAAAAGAAAAAAGTATTTTAATATGAAAGTTTACATTTCCTCAGGTACAGGAATTCCAACAGTATGTAATTCTGGGTTTTCCGTTGGCCATTTTAAGGTTGATAACCTGTTCGATGATTCATCCCATTTCTCTAAGGCGATCCTGGATGTCATGGATCCACACGATGTATCTCCACTCACGTTATTACACCATAAACCTTAAACTATAATCTTGCAGAATGCAATATTACGTGATACTGCCTTGCTCTTTTACTTGTTCTCCAGTTTGACCAGCAATGTGCTTTCCTTTGATTGTAGTTTTCGTTGGAGGTCATAAACGTGTTTTATCTCCCTATCAATTTCATTTAATTGATTCACATACCTGGATTTATGATAATCATTGTCAAGTAGATTTAACTTGACTATCTCGTTGTAATTCTGCATTAATTCTGTATTCAAATCGTCCCGCTTCTGTTGACGGTCCATAACATATCTTTATATTTTTCTTAAGGCATCGGCTTTCTTTAAATGTTATAGCACGTTCATCATTGTTGCTGTTGAGCGTGAATACACGCTCTTCTTTTTAGTGCTTCCGTATGGGCGTAATTATTACGGAATCTGGCTTTTGCTTTGAACTTTTGTTATTCCTTCTGGTGTTAGAAAGGCCTAAATTCTCTAACAGTAGAGATTGACATGGTTGTTTTACAGACTGTGGTTTTTGCGATTGTTGAAACTAACTTAAAAATACAGATTCTTTGGTTCGAGTAGCTAAGTACCCCTATGATCAATTTTTGATCCAAAAATAATGTACCTACTTATGAAAACGATTAAGTGTTTATACTAAATATCTGGTGTAAAACAACACATGATCTTCCAACCTACAAAGCAGAAATTGAAAGAAATGAAATAATTTTGATAATAATAATTTTCTAGGATAGTTATGCAACCTCTTTTTTAATACGTTCATAACGAGAATAGGCAACACTGTATAAACATGAACAATAATCTATGCTGGATAGACGTTTAAAATATAATGTCAGAAATTTGGTTTCCATAAAAACCAATTAATGAATTTGAAGTGATGTCGTACTTTTGCTGGGGTATTGCTTAGGAACAGAACTGCTATATTTTACAATTTCTTAACGCAAACAATAGATGAGAGCAGAAGTGAGACACCTTCCGCCGCTATCTTGGATTTTGACGTCACAAGGCCGGCCACGTGGGAGACCGTATTTATTGGTTTTAATGGTTTCTCTTCGGAGACCTTTTTCAACCCCTTCATGGAATTTTCATCCCTAATTATGATCTTTTTGACAGCAATTTTTTTGTCGGCCTTATTTTATGGTTTCTTTTCAGAGGCCTTTTTCAGACCTTGATGGAGTTTTCAACCCTTTTTGTTGTACTAAGAGCCTTTTTGACAGCAATTTTTTGTACTTGTTCACGTGAGGGGTGTATTTAGGGTTTGGTCTTCGACTTGGTCTTGGGCTTGGGGTTGGTCTTGGACTTGGATTTGGGGTTGGTCTTGGGGCTGGGTGACGGCTTCTTTTCGGGGGGCTTTTTTAAACCCTAATTAAAGTCCTTTTGATAATGTTAAGACCAGTACAACCCCTGGAGGTTAGGCAATTGCACGTGTTCTGTTTGAAAAAGGTTTTTATTTAAGCTGTGTTTATTAATATGTATTCGGACCCATTTTTATTTTATCAAATGAGATTGCATAATTGTATTTCTTTTAATTCCTATCTACAGATTGTGCAAAAAATTATTTAAAAGTTAATTACACGACACAGTAATCAGAATATTGTTTTTCTAAACGAATATTAAAACTGGTTGCTTACCTTTGAAATATCTTTAATCACCATCCTCTCGTTAAAATTATTGTATATACACAGGTCCTCGGTATCCAAACACTTAATATTTAAAAAAAAGATATGTTGTTTGCACTAGCTGTAATTTAATTTGTGCAACTAAATAAATAAATTAAGGTTATAACTACCGTTTTCTGCTGCAGGTATAGGCGCATTAATACCACTTTCTATGTTTTGACATACTTAATTGGTATAAAACTGGTTATCGAGTAAAAGCAATTTTTGGAAGGTAAATAAAATACTATATGCTGTACATAAACACAACATTGTTTTATAAAAAACGAATTCATTATAAAATCCTCATTAAAATATAACAGAGTTAATTACAGTTGGTGCAATTATATAATACCAATATTGAGTAGCTTACTTTGTTTAATAATAAATGCTAAAATCCTAAATTTTTATAAAACGATTAAAAGAAAGAAATGACAGTAGGTATTACGTAACGCTTAATTAAAAAACAAAGTAATAAAATCTCTTTTTTATTTGTACTGCTATTTTTTGAATTGAGAGGTGATTTTGTATCATTAAGTTCCATCAGTTTGGTATTTAGTTGATTTTATTTGATTAATTGATTTGTATGTTTGAGAAAGAGCCGAGGGAGAGGAACACGACCAACCTCTATTACAGAAAACATTCATTAGCCTTTACACCACTATATTACACCACAAACAACCCTAATTAGGCCTAGAAATGTAAAAATATACCACTAGATGGTGCCACAAACAAAACCCTGATTAGTCCTAGAAATATAACGCTTCATGGTGCCATCTTTATTACAGAAAATGTTCATTAGGACATACAGAACTAGATGATGGGACAAATTCAAATTTCCCAACAAGCGCCACGACAGGAGGGCGGAGGCCTAAACACAGTGTCTTATATTATGTCTTATAAGCTAACAATAGGTCCCTTATTAGAATACAAGTTCAAATTTCTCGCAATAAGTAATCAGAATGTAAACAATTAAATATAAAACCAAATTCAAATTTACCACCAAGGAGCCAGGGGCTAAGACCCAAAAGTAAGTAAGTTGCGAAGCCCTATGTCTGTCTTATAAGTTAGCATTAGGCCTCCTTATTATTATAATACAAGTGAAGATTTCCCCTCATAGATGGCGTCACAAACAGATTCAAATTTTTGGTCGAGAGCCTCGCGTCACGAAATTTTACTTATATGAGATATGATATCGCAAAAATCTGCCGGTCATAACTCAAAATGTTTCCGTAACTACACTCTAATATTTTCCCTAGGGGCATGTTTATAAATCTAAAAAGCCCTTTTTCGACAGTTCATCCAAAACAGAACCTGTATGTGAAGTCGTCTTATGTGATAGCATGGCAGGCTCTTATCGGTAAAAATTCAAAGATTAAAAAGCATATTAGTTTGATTGTAACCCTTTTTTTGACAGAAGTAATTCAACTAAGATAGAGCTTGTATGCTGTATAGAGGCAAAATCTAGCTTAAATAGGAAGAAGGCACAAGCCATTTTTTCCGCGTATATACCACTATATTGAAGATTCTGTCTTGTGTGTATTAGAAAACATGCTACTGATCCGGAGTTGGATAAAGAAAGATGTATGCAGTACAGCTTCAGGGGCGAAAAAGAATTGAAAGCTTATGTAGTATTTCAAGGTAGTGTGGGGAACTTAGCTAATTATTTTTAAGAATAATTCCATATCTATGTAATACTAACGGTAAAATAAAATATTAGACATTAGCCCTTGCATGTATTTAAAGTACAATTACTAACGGTTGAGCATTATTGTGAAGCAGCATCAGGGTATTATGTGTTTTTACTAGTTAATAAGCTATAATCGCTCAAGATGAAGCGGACGAAGAAAATTATTATTATTTCACCTAATACTCGACCTCCAAAGATGTATGCGGCACAAGTGTTGAGATGCTTGAAATCGATCCCCAACCACAAGAATGTGTTTCGGCTTGTATGTGCTTCTAATCAGCTGCCACGACATGCACCTAGACTGTGTGCAATTATCGTAAACACGGATCCTGCAAACAAACCAGGTCAGCATTGGACCGCTATCTACATTGACGAGAATGGTAATGGGGAATATTTTGATTCCTTTGGACGAGCACCGCAAGGGTATCATTTACGTTTCCTAGATAAAAATTCCAGATGCTTCCTATACAATAAAACAATACTATAAGATTACCATTCGAATGTGTGTGGACTTTATACGTTAATGTTTCTATATTTGAGATTACATAATTTACCTATGCTTGATTTTGTAAATAAGTTTTTCACTGTATCTTTAATCTTAAATGACGAGATAATCAAATTATTGTACAATTTTTGTTTTCCTACTATTCTAGTCTGATAAATAAAAAAGAGACTTTATTACTTTATTTTTTAATTAAGCGTTACTTAATACCTACTGTCATTTCTTTCTTTTAATCGTTTTATAAAAATTTAGAATTTTTAGCATTTATTATTAAACAAAGTATGCTACTCAATATTGGTATTATATAATTACACCAACTGTAATGAACTCTATGTTATATTTTAATGAGGATTTTGTAATTGATTCGTTTTCTATAAAACAACTTTGCGTGTATGCACAGCATATAATATTTTATTTACATTCCAAAAATTACTTTTACTCGATATACTAGTTTTATATCAATTAAGCATAAGTCAAAATATAGAAAGTGGTATTAGTGTGCCTATACGTGCAGCAGAAAACGGTAGTTATAACCTTAATTTATTTATTTAGTTGCACAGATTTAATTACAGCTAGTGCAAACAACATATCTTTACTAAAAATATTAAGTGTTTGGATACCGAGGACCTGTGTATATACAATAATTTAACGAGAGGGTGGTGATTAAAAATGTTTCAAAGATAAGCAACCAGTTTTAATATTCGTTTAGAAAAACAATATTCTGATTACTGTGTCGTGTAATTAACTTTTAATAATTTTTTGCATTGCGTGTTGAGATTAATTTAAAATGAGAGTGAAATTTAATTATTAGAATATAACCTTACTGTATAAATAAATTTTCGTATAGGTAAAAGATCACAATCTGTAGATAGGAATGAAAAGAAATACAATTATGCAATCTCATTTGATAAAATAAAAATGGGCCCTAATACATATTAATAAACAGCTTAAATAAAAATCTTTTTCAATCAGAACACGTTCAATTGCCTAACCTCCAGGGGTTGTACTTAATATTACCAAAAGGACCTTAATTAGGGTTGAAAAGGCCCCCCGAAAAGAAGCCGTCACCCAGCCCCAGCTCCCAAATCTAAGACCAACGCCTGGACCAACTCTAAGCCCAAAACCAACCCCAAGAGCAAACCCTAAATACACTCCTCACGTGAGCAAGTACTGAGCAAGTACAAAAAATTACTTTCAAAAAGGCTCTTAGTACAACAAAAAGGGTTGAAAATTCCATAAAGGGCTGAAAAAGGTCTCTGAAAAGAAACCATAAAATAAGGCCGACAAAAAAATTGCTGTCAAAAAGACCACAATTGAGGACGAAATTTCCATCAAAGGGTTAAAAAAGGCCTCCGAAAAGAAACAACAAAAAATAAGGGTGAAAAATATTGTCTCCCACGTGGCCGGTCTTGTGACGTCCAAATCCAAGATGGCGGCGGAAGGTGTCCCACTTCTACTGATGAGAGTTGTATAACTTTTGTAAACTAGGCTGTGTATGCAGTTATCTGTGGCTTTGTATGATTAATATTCAATGAAAAACTCACTTCTAGTTTAACTAAACTTATATATACTTACATCAGATCTTCACAACAATACAAACAAGTTGTTGGATAAACTTTACCGCTTGCCATTACTTTACACCATTATTTTCGTATTTTACCTCCTCTTCGGACAAGCAAAACACCTTATTAGGTGTACTTTTAATTGTATTATTGCACTTACGCACAATACAATACTTATGATCTGGCATTAAGGGTACTGTCATGGTTTAAACGGCTATTAAACAGAAACTATGTTTCAAGTTATGAAGACACCCATTGTAAACAAGCTCTGGTGATATAATGTGACGTCACATGGCGGCATGTAAACAGCTAAAGCTTATTATCTGTTTATAAATATATATTTTTAATTTAATTGAAACGTTTCCAACAATATTTACATTTCTTACTACACTAGGCCGATGTAAACAATGAATTAAAAATATAGAAAAACTACATGATTACTCTCCATTGAAAACTTGTTTTAGTATATCAATTGATTCTTTATTGTATTTCAGTAAAACTTTTGCAAAATTTTTATTTTTAGGCGTATTTAAATCGAATAGTCAATTAATGGTGCCTTATTAGATCTGTTTCTGTTTTTATTTTATGTGTAAAATTACTCGAAGGATCACATACTTTTAGTGTAATAATTGTTTTCGGCTTTTGGCTAAATTTGTGACTGTTGACTTGAGAGTAGATTTCATTCAGGCAAGCCATTACAAAATTTAACCGTTTTTATTTCGTTTATTGAGTTGAATATAAAATACTGATTTTGCTCTCAGTTACTGTATGTAATGTTATTTTGTTACATAAAAATACAAGTTTTGACTTCACGAATCAAAGCAAATTATATTTGCGAAGGTTTAACACTTTCAGGTACATAAGAAAACGGCTTGGTAGAAACTTGGTATTTTGGTGTTTTCTGACCAATATATACCCAAATAAAACACAGATTTTCAAAAAATTTCGGGAAAGCTGTTTTCCGAGCGGGGACAAATTAACACTCATATTCTTATATTGTCAGTTACCGTGTTTTACATGTTTTTCCCTTCAGTGCGCTAAAAAATAATTAAATTAATAAGAAAGTGAAGTCTTCTTTATAAATGTTTAATAAATGAATCTAATTTATAAGCAAATAAGTAAAAAAGAGAGGTAAAACAAAAAAAGATGAAACGAAAAGTACAAATAACACTTAGGATCATGTTTCTTGACAATCGAACCCGTGTTTTTACGGATTACAAACTGAGTGCTCTGACCAGCTGAGATTTGTACCTATGTAGGCCTCTTTAGGCTGAATGGCATGAAACAAAGCAGTTTCTGTTTGATGTAAAGCAAAGATGGACATTACGTTGTTGGCATTTGTTGTTTATTCTGTTCTCTACCTTATTCTGAGCACATTGGACACATCTTTTTTGTTCGGCTTTGACCATAGTGTGAGTTGGCGAAGTGGGTTTTGTTGACACTTTTCTTCTTCTCTTCTCTTCTTACTGTGGCTGAGGCACGTTCTTGAGAAGAATAGTTCCTAATTAAAGCTCTTGCCACATTTTGTCTGAATTCTAAATTTGTCAACAAGGTTGCTTCATGATCTTTTTCTTCATATTGCTGACGGTAAACAATGTACGCGTTTTTCATGCTAATGTCCAGGAGATCAAACACGAGTCTGAGATAATATTTTATTCTTGCTTTACGGTCAACTTCATAAACCACTTTTTTTTGGTCCTTCAAATCGACTCCACCCATGAAATTATTATATTGGGACACCATATCTGGGCAAGTTACAGTGATTCTTTCAGAAGATCCAGCTTGAAGGCGGGTTACTGTTTTTGTCGGAGTTGGTGACAAGAGATTGCTCAATAAGTAGACTGGTTTATTGCCCATCCATTTGACAAATGCGAAGCCATCAGCGCTTGCTTTGAAAATATCCCCGGGTTTCATGTTTACATCAGTTATTATTTCTTTCGGCATGTGTTTCCTATTTGCTCGAACTGTACCACAGGCCCTAATATTAGCAATGTGTAGTTGTTTCTGCAGCGAAGGAGAAACGATCAAAATAAAGTTCAACACCAATGCTTGATAAAGATCTGGATAATTGCAATACTACGGATTCACCTAGCGCTGTGTCGTCCAGATATTTTTTTCCAGTATATACATCAGCTTCAAAAAAGTAACCTGTTTTTGAAACCCAGCGACACCACATTTTGAATCCCCATTTTATTGGTTTTTGCTTAACATATTGTTTCATTATGTTATGGCCTTTAAATTTCACTATATGCTCATAAATAGACTGCTGCTTTGTGGAGGATAGAGCTTTTTGAAATCTATCATTTAGAAAGTTCAATACAGGTCTTATTTTGTATGCTCGATCAAATCCACTACTAGTAGGAGCTGGCTGGCCCGCATTATTACAAAAATGTAAATGTTTCCTCAAATCTTCGAAGTAATGTATGGAACATCCATGTCTGGCTTGCTGGACCAGTAAGCTCTTAGTGATGGTAGAACATGGTAGCTCATTACATAACTCATGCCGAAAAATGCTCTCAACTCTTCTAAATTCGATGAAAATGTAAAACCACATTGTTCAGCGTATCTAATACTCTCAGGCAATGTAATCGTCGTTATTAGATCATCGAAACCACAAACAGCTTGAAATACTTCAAGTGTGGTTGGGAGCTCAGAACTATTTTCAAAAACCAATACCTTACCATGGTTAAATGTGAGATTATCATGGAAAAATTTTGAGCTGTGTATATTTTTTTTCCATCTAAAAATATTGTTAGGTATTCTACGGTTATTTGAACTTGCTGGTGCGGCAGTTGTAATTGCAACCGAATCATTACTTGGCTGTGAAGTGCTTGGTTGACTTGGTTCACGTAAGACAGTTACATTTGCCCGTTGGGGAGGCTCAATCACAGTTGTTTCAACACCAGCCTCAACATCTGCAGTTAGAAACTCAATATCTTCTTGATCCAGAAGTAAATCGTCTTCATAATCATTATCGTCTGCTGTGAGAAGTTGTAAAAGTTCGTCTTCCTTTAATGCAAGTTCTCTTACTGGACGAGGCATAATTCTGAAAAGAGAGAGAAAAAGAGGTGTTCTCATTGAGATTCAAACCAGAAAAGTAAAATCATATATCAATTCTTCCATTTAAAAACTAGGAATGAAAAGTTACCATTGAGGTACATTGGGACACCGGTGCCCCGTTCAGTTTTTGATGGTTTCAGGACTTTCATATAAAAAAAATCAAGATGTCGATATTATTTAAAGAAAATAAACTTACCAGTCAGTACAATATCTTCAAAGTATTACAAAAATCAATTATACTTTAAAAATTATAATCAACTGAAAATCACTGATCAGACAGCATGGACTCGATGTTACTTCTAAAGCTATTACAGACTAACTGAAATCAGAATTGAGCAAATGAACTACCAAAACAAAAGACAAATATATGAGGACTCATTAAATAATAATCAAAACAAATCATCTCAGGTAATTGACAAAGATATCAACTGACTGTACCTCCAGGGGTTAATATATTAATTATAAACATTTCAAAGAACATTCGTTAGATGGAATATAAGTACAATTTAACCACATATTGTTACGCCTGCGTTTGTTTTAAATTAGGAAACAATTGATCAAGGATTTATTTATATTGAACGAAGACGAAATACATAATTTCATAATTATAAATACTATTTTATATTTTTACGAGTGTTAGAAAACAAATAGTTCAGTTAGGATTGATAGTAATTTAGACTTTGGCCTTTCAAAAAGTATTTAACACAATCGAATACGTTCAAAATACGAGGTTTATACAGGAAATTTAATGGTTTTGTACCTAGTAAGCAAACAAGATCTCATATTAGGATAATTTCCAAGATAAGTTTAGATCGTAGTAGCGCTCATAAGACATTTATTCCAGATTTTAAGCTTTGTTGTAGGGTGAGTGTAAAGTGTTTGAAGTCAAATGTCAGCCATTTTCCGTCTTATCTCTATTGTAGTTTGATCGTGTAACAGTTAGTTTAATGTTGTACGATCTTTGAAATTTTGTGGGATACAAATGGCTTATTATGTGAATTAGAAAGTTAGCATAATGACTCCATATGAATTAAGTCAGTCGTAGTACACTGGATGCGTTGCATCATACTCTAAGTAATTCAATGTTGAGTTTGAAACAAAAGAATCATTTTCTTGTGGATGAGGTAAAGTATTAGCTTTCTACTTTCCATTCGAAAAATGTAATTTACACTTGAGGTTTTAAGTGATCGTTATGATCAGGGTATCCCTTTAAAACAGACAGGTTTAAACAAATGCCTTAAACTGTTCTGATTTCATTTTGAGAAAGTACAATTTTCATGGGCTTTTAGGTAATAATTCTTGAGGTTTAACATTTTATGCGCAATAAAATAGTCAATTGCCACACCTTTGCAAGTCGTGTTCTTTTCATTGTAAGAAAAAGGATCCGCATGATAACAATTTATACAGAAACAAAAACACATATTTTTGTCTTCACGAGGATTTGCAATTGTTTTATCTTGAATCAAGCTGTCACCAGTAAAGCCTTAACCAATATATATGTGAAAATCGAACTTTATGAAGAAAAATGTGAATGGAAAATCTCGGTTCAGGAACTGATTTAAATCTGAGAATTTCCTCAATTGAATTAGTCAATTAAGTGTATGTGACGAAATACGTACATGGTGATATCACAAAAAAAAATTGTAAATTGCGTTAACTTTCTCCAATGAAATTGCGCTGGCGTAGATGGTAACGAAAGGCTTTCTATGTTTCAGTACTTGATTCGTTTCCGAATAACCCGCTTCAGCTAGTGGTATTTCCATTAGAACGTTCAAAAACTTTTTTTATGCAATCATTCACTTTTGTATTTAAATTCCCATTTGTAACTCATTAAAAACAAAGGAATATTAAAGTTTTAGGAAGGTTTTAAGTGATTAAGTGAGTGTAATTTTCAACTTTTAGAATTCAAAACTTTTCGCGCTTTTTGTGTTAAAGTGGTCTACTTTATAAACTACTAAGGAAAAGTTATTGCAAATAATTAGGTAAGTTTCAGTAATTAATCAGGACATTTTAATGCATCTAAAAGTGTTTTCACTCTTTTTAAGAGTTTTCATTTATTCGTTGCAAAAATTTAATTAATTAATTGTGGCGCTTTTAATTAAACGCGTTTTATAAACTCACCTTTTATTCAAGAAGCTATCGTGCTTTACCTGTAAAATTCTTATTCATTACTTAAAAAATTATTCTAATTAATTCACGTTTATAAATTTTGGTTAAGAACAAGTATTTATTACAGCTTTTTAAGATTAATCTAATATTCCGAAAGTACTAATTTTTTTGAATTAATTACACAAACTTCTTTTTTATAAATTATGTCTATAACGATGAACAATATGAATTTAACAAACGTTTATATAAATACTGAGTGTTTTTTATTTTATTACACTCTATGAGTGTTAAGGGAGTTTATTTCTGCAAAAGGTTTTATATTGCAAAAAATTAAACAAATTACAAAAGTAATCGGTAATAGTTATATCAAATTGGGTGGGTACTTAATACAAAGTACAATTTCCGCTAATTATGACAAATATTCAAATTGATACGCAAATATTCCTTTTGTAGTAAAATAGAATATTTTAGTGCTAATTGCTTTTTAATTACAGTTAAAATTTTGTTGCTCATTATATTGACTTCTAAAATGTAAATTTTGTGGCAACTTTGCATAAAATCTAACTAAATAAAACAATTTGATTAAGGATTAGTTTTTTAATTTATTTTTTGAGAATTAAAGTACCATGTGTAATATCAAAATTAATGTAAAATTACTAATTCACTTACTTTGATCTAATTATTATTAGAAAAATTACAATTTGTTTGATTAGTAATTACTGTAAGGGTTAGATTATTTTTCCCTTATAGCAGGTAAGTACTTACTTTTTGAGTTTAAACAACAAAGAATTAGTTCAAATATTATTTTGCACGTCAGACTATTGCAAATTAAATCGTTTAATTAATGTGTGTGTTTTATCGGTATCAAACTAGCGTGGAGCTACGCTCCGCGCTATGGTCACAACACACCCGTTTACGATATTTACTTACTAAAAAAAATTTCAGTTGTAAAAAAATGCTAAAATTATGCTTTTTTTTAGTTAGAAGAATTCGTCGTTCCGCGGAGATGCAAATGCTACGCATTTAAAGTCATGCATACTCTGTTTAAAATGGTATAGATGTAAAAAATATAAATAAAACGAACGTATAATCGTTTTTATTTTCATTACATACTTAATTGGAATTTAAGTTAATAAGTAATATTGTAAAAATACGAAAATTACAAAAAAAAAAGAAATTCACTTGCGGAAACTGTTTAATTTTGTAATTTTTAAGTAATGGTAATAAGAACTCTCATTTTAACGTTTACGACAGTTCCAACTTAAACATTGTAATAAGTAACATTTTTAATCTCAATGTCTGACTACTAATTATCATTTAAAACTTTAAATGTTGGCAAACTATATTTTTGGATGCATTCAACATTTTGACGTGCAATGTTACCAAAATGATATTAATGTAAGTGCCAACTTAAACATGTTAATAAGTAACATTCTTAACCTCAGTGCCTGACTTTACCAATTGTCAATAAAAAATTTAAATGTTGCCAAACTATATTTTTGGAAGCATTCAACTTTTTGACGTGCAATGTTACCACAATAATATTAATGTAAATATCAACTTTATTAATCTAAATGACTTTAACAATAGTCACTCAACATTTTAAATGTTGCCAAATTACATTTCTGGATGTATTCAACTTTTTAGCAAGCAATGTTACCAAAATAATATTTATGTAAGTACCAACTTATAGATTCGAGAAGGTAACATTATTAGGTAACCTAAATGTTTGATTTTCACAATTGTCATTCATAACTTTAAATGTTGCCAAATTGAATATTTAGAACTATTCAATTTTTTAATATGCAATGTTACCAAAATTATATTTATGAGTGTACCAACTAAAACATTTTAATAGGTAACATTATTAACCTCAATACTGGACAATTGTCATTAAGAATTTTTCTTCAGGCGTCAATAAAAGATGACATTTTAAACTTCACCTCACAACGTTAAAGTTTGGCATTTTCACCGGCGGCTGCAAAAGTCTTTAGCATCTCCTCGCAGCGGATGCAAAAGTAATGTAAGTTAATAACTCAAACACCCAATT
The DNA here is from genome assembly GCA_036346205.1 of Vesta saturnalis. Classification (NCBI taxonomy): domain Eukaryota; kingdom Metazoa; phylum Arthropoda; class Insecta; order Coleoptera; family Lampyridae; genus Vesta; species Vesta saturnalis. Next base: position 7,698,484 of record JARFJB010001976.1, read on the forward strand.
TGGAAAACAACGAAAACAAATTTATTGTTTACAGTTATAAAGATTAAAAGTACAATGATTAAAACTAACGTTTTCTCCAGATAAAATCCGCCTGCACGTTAAATTTGCGTCGCCGTCCACCAACAATGTAGCTGAGGTTCTTCTTAGACAATCCCCTGTGTATTCTGTATAGTCCGCTAATTTTAAGAAAAAAACTACCTCCCTAGGAACACTACTTATTTTATGGATTCCCATCACCGCTCTTGAGCATTTTCCATTTTCATATTTCAAACAAAAATCGGCGATCATTCATATCTCGTGGGCGCTAAGCAACATATTTGTTATATAAATTTAGGAAAGATTCCCCTACAACTGTAAATGATTTATTTTTTTTTGTTTTGCTATCTGGAATTTTAATATGTAGCAGAATTTTCAAGTTCTCAATATCGTCTACCTTCATCTTCACCAATTCATCGCAACGACATGCCCCTGAGATACCAATAATCAAAACTATCTAAAGAAATACAAAATATAAAGACTTGTTTTCATTCTATTTCTAAAACTTACCTTCATTGCCAAGTATTTTTCGTCCGACGCTTCCGATAAAAAATTGTTAAATTGGTCTTTTGTAAATAATTTGGCCTGCTTTGGTGTGTATCCTTCATTCTGCTTCTTCAGATATGCACGAAGTTTCAAGTATTTGCTTATATCTACACCATGTCGAATGCTCAATAATAGTTTTATTATCGAATATTGGGATCACATTGTCCAGCTTTTCATTTTCATTTTTGTTGCTAATTTGGTACAAAATAAGCTAACATTGCGGTCTCAGAGTAGCTTTTAATATTTTTTTCATCGCACCATTTTATAAATTGCTGAAAAGCGCGTTCATAGATTTTGCTCGTTATTGTAGGTAATAAATCATTTATTGCTGTATTAGCCGCCTCAATAATTTCTGACTGCGTGTAGTTCTCCAAATCCATCATCCCCCTAACAATATATTTTAATTTACACAAATAGGAACAAAACGTTTAATAAAATACTTATAATAACACGGAGAATCTTCACAATTATCAACTTGTCTAATGCATTATTTTCAACAAAATCTATCAACGTCTACTGCTGCTTGCCAGAGGACGCTAGTAAATCTAACTATTCCTCATTTTCACAACCTAATTATTTTTCCTTATTTCACATTTAAGTGTAAAAAACGTCTGAGGAAAAAATAGTACATTTTATGCGGAGCAAAGTGACTTTTTGTGGCTCATCTGTATTTGCCGGACTCACTATGTTCGTCCGTCAAACCTACATATTCGCCACAAAAAGTGGCACTTTAGTTCCTTCATAAAATAATATACTATTATCTATTACCAAATTACATTTTAATTTACTGTCTTTTTCGCATACCAAAATAATATTTATAAAACTAGAAATGGCATGAAAGTTGAAATGTTGTCAAATTACATACTGGGAAGTATTCAACTATTATAAAATGAAATGTCATATTGACTACAAAACTACCAAAATAATATTTATGAAAGTAAAAATTTCATGAAAGTTTAAAGGTTGCCAAATTACATATTGGAAAGTATTCAATAACTGTAAAATCAAATATCTGTTTGACATGCAATGCTACCAAAATAATATTTTCTGCAAGTACAGTCTGATACGTAATAATTAAATTAAGTGGTTGACCCTTAAAATGTCATTCATACCTTTAAGGGTAACCAACTTCAATTTTTGAAAATAGTCAAATATTTGATATATTTCAACAAATTGTGGATATATTCAAATCAAAGTAACATATATGAAAGAAAGAAGTAAGAAATTAGTATTAAAATATATTAATCAAAAAGGAAAATGTGATGTGCGAATGGCTATGATAAAATACAAGATATATGCAATGATAACTTCTATGTAATTAATTTATTAATCGAAATAAATTGACATTTATTGTGGAATGAGTAGGATGTCTAATTGACAATATGTAAACAGTGTAATTAATTAAAAAATTATATGTTCAACAAGGAATAAAGTATAAAAAAGTTTTGTCGAACAAAATTTTAGTTCTTTTTGATACAGTAAAAATTAAATATAAAAAGAACAGTGTAGTTTAATGAAACAATGCACATATCATCCTGAATAAATGATAATATAATTAAGACTATTTTAGATATTAAAGTAACTTTATGAAATATGAAAATATTGAAAAGTTTAAATTTATATGAAAACTTAAAGGTACTCTATGTGTGATAATCGTGAAACTTTATCATTACAATCTTGTTTGATTAAAAATAAATTTTGTTGAAATACTCAATCTGAGGAAGACTCATGGTTGTCGAAACAATTGTCATTTTAAACAATGTAGTAAGAATTTAGAAACAGTGTTAGTTCTATTTCTAGTTATGTAATATGGAGTTTTCATGTAGTAAAAGATAGTTCAATGAATATGTTAAATGCACGCTTGAATTAGGGCAGCATTAAGATACATTTATACCAATATAAATAAGTTGATTGAACTATAAATAATTTTACGAAAGAACTCGTATATGTTATTAATACGATATGCATTAATTAGAAATAAAATTTAAAATGGTAGGTTTGAGAGATATTAACGCATAGTACATACAGTTATTTATTATTAACACAAATAAAAAAAAGTTTAAATCTACTTCATAGTAACGTACTTACGTTGGTGGATAACTTTGTAATGTCGATATCGATTTTCATTAATAAATCATGGTGTTTTATAACAATATACTTGAAGTATGCAATGTACCCATAAAATAATATATTTGTTTAATAAAAAAGAATTTAAGATGTGTATATGAAACACAAAATTATTAGTCTTTATTTCAACTTAACTTTGATTTTATTATTAGCCTTTCCGTTTGATGCACATCAATAGGTAATCAAATATACCATTTCAAACAACCTTTACATTTGATTGCATATATAAAAATATTTTAATATGGATACAATCAATGTTGACACATAGAATAATTTAAAAACTTGCATCGAAACAGTTACAAAAGTACTCAATGTTAAAGCTGTCTCACGATTTTATTAAACGATACATAAAAGCATATTACCATATTAAAACAATTACGCTAATAATTCATATGATTCGTATATCCTATTATACAGGTTTTCAAATGATCTAAAAAGGAATAGTAATTAAAATTAATGTTAAAAAAGATTACTAATCATATCCACAACTGTTATGGATTAATACATTACTAATTGAACTATATGTTAAAATTTTTCGAGGTATTCTTATATTCTATAAACAAATACATAGTAATTAAAAATTATTATTAATTTTATTAAATACATAAATAAAAAGTTTACCTCGAGTAGGATATGAACTTACTCGAGGTAAACTTTTTATTTATGTATTTAATAAAATTAATAATAATTTTTAATTACATATTTACCTTTGAACTTATTCGTTCATAACAAAAAACTTATAATAATTTAATAATAGTCAAGTTGCTTTGATATGTGCGAATCCTTGCGATATTGCAGGCTCACATTCCATTAATATAAGTAATTTGATTGTAATCTCATCATATTTAGAATTAACATCCGTTCTACATACATAAAGACAAAATTTGCATCGATTGGGGCTTGAACCTTGGTGGCGCAGTTGGTTAGCGCGGTACTCTAGCAAAGTACAGGTCGTAGGTTCATATCCTACTCGAGGTAAACTTTTTATTTATGTATTTAATAAAATTAATAATAATTTTTAATTACATATTTACCTTTGAACTTATTCGTTCATAACAAAAAAACTTATAATAATTTAAATACATAGTATGAAAATGTAAACTTTCACCATTAACACTCATAATAAAATACTTATCTTTTTTGGGATTTTTTAATGGTGTACTTTAAATTATACAATCTAAACGTTTCGATAACACTTACAGTTATCTTCGTCAGTAGTAATGTTTGTTAAAAATTGTTAAAGATGTAGTAAACAATTTTGTCAAATTTGAAAAATTAAAACATAATCATAAGCCTGCTATTAATATAACAGTTTGAGAAACGTATAAGCCAACTATAAAATTGTAGTAAAGAATAACTAGGTCATTAAAATTAAATATTGTTAAACTGCCTCAAAGATGACAAACCAGAACACTCTCTACGACGAAAGCTAACAATGAAATTTGCCAGCCAAAAAACACATTTAACAAAATTTAATCGAGTTATGATGTAAGTGTAAAGTTGTGAAAAACTTCAATTTTAAAATGATAGAAGCATTCACAAATCCAAACATTACATCAAAAAATAACCCAGTCAAATCTAACAAAGAGATATCTTTATCAATAATTGGAAGTGTTATTAACAATGAAAAGCATAATGCAGAACGTTCTTTGTAATTTTTCAAATTTGACAAAATTGTTTACTACATCTTTAACAATTTTTAACAAACATTACTACTGACGAAGATAACTGTAAGTGTTATCGAAACGTTTAGATTGTATAATTTAAAGTACACCATTAAAAAATCCCAAAAAAGATAAGTATTTTATTATAAATACATAGTAGTTTTAATTATAAATTTATAAAAATAAAATACAATATCATTATAGTTGTTAATTGTGAAAGTACTTTACAGATAGGTTATGTATGTCAAAAATAACAAATCTAACATGCACACTGAAAACGTAAGGTTCTCTTCAAAATTTTTCAATCAGTGGTAACGTTTACAGTAGCGCAAATATAAATAATGTAGTTTCAATGAAATTAAGAAATTGAGAATTTTAAATATAATGTGAAACATTTTCTTTATTATAAATAAAATTTGTTTCAAGTATAACATAAATACATTTAAAATCAGATACTTGAAATATAATAAAAAGAAAAATTAGATAAAGGCTTATTGGACACAAATAATGGAAAAAAACTTGTAGACAAATTTAAATAAGTAATGAAAACGAATAAATATTTTTACATTGCAGTCATTTTAAGTTAATTTTTTTAATGCTTACATAATTCTGTTAATCAAAGAAGTACATGTAGGTAGCGGACCGCGAAAATTTTATTATTGTAATAAACGTTTGTCAAATCGCCATTGTTATCACGATAGAAAAGATAATTAGTAGATTTTTAAGATCTTGATAATACGTCGTAATTTGCTAATGGTTTCAAAATATTTTTATCCAAGGAATGTAGGATTGTTTGTAACTAATATGTATGTAAACACATGTTAGGGGGTGAGTGGCAGGTGGACGCTTAAAAATGCTTTACTGAAGGAGCGTAACAAATCATTGGAATTTTTCTTGTGCGCGCCCTTGATGTAAAAATGTCATTGCTCTAATGATTGATTGCGGCTGGGCAGGCCGCAATCAAAAGATATCTTTGTTACTGAGAAACTCAAGAGACGTAAATATAGGGTTTGTTACGAACAAATGCATATTTTTAAAATTAAGATGTCGTGCAAGAATTAATATGAAACGGTTCTAACATAAGTTAGTTTTTTTTATTACTGTGAAAGACGGGGGTTGATTTTTGGGGGGTATATACAGTTAGGTTTGAGTCGGGGGAGAAGACAGAGACAGTTATCTTTTCAATCGAGTCAGATCGATTTTTGGGTTAATTAAATACCTTCATAGTAAACAGTTTGTTATATATATATATATATATATATATATATATATATATATATATATATATAATTCTTGCGTGTACATTTTTCTTTTGAATTCGCTCTAAGTTGTCTTTTCTTTCGGGGTTAAACCGCGTCTGTTAACGATATGTGCTTGTGATAAATTAAAGCAATATTTATTCTAGTGTAAGTATGTGTTTTTATATAACTGAAGGCTCGCAGCAAATCATTTTTCCAGTCTAGATAACATTTTAAATGGCAAACATTGTCTTTATCTTATTCGTACGCGGACTCATTAAGCTGAAATATGCTAAAATAAACGAAAGTACAGGGCTCCCTCACTCGGGTATTTATGTGAATTAGCATTGTTGGTTGTTGATTATATTTATAATCGTGTAGAGGGGCTGGCGAACGGGTATAGGATGCCGCGGGTTATTAATTGTAAAAGGCAATTGCCCGTTGGTACGCACTCCAAGCCAGACCATTAAACACCTCGAATTTTATTTTTATTGTTTTTATTTGTTGTATAGGTGAATGTATAACCGGAGATGGAGAGAGAGAGAGACGGTATTTTTCTAACGCACCCAAACTTACATATTGATCACGATGTTAGTAATCTATTTATAACATACTCTTGTAAGGTAATTTTACTGTTGCTGTATTTTATATGTACCGCGATTTGCTTTATTATTTTATGTGCTTATTTACTTAAAGACCGGCATGATTGGTTTTCAAAAAGGGCCACATGTTTGGTGTTACAATTTTTATTGTGATTTTTATTTTTATTATTTATGACCCAATTGTGAGTGTGACTATATGTGTTTTTTTAATTATTATGTTTCTGTGTGACTAAACTGCTTTTTATTCATTTTCTCTTAATGTTATAATTTTGTACGCACTTTAACCTGATGTAATGGTGTTTTGTTATATATTTAACCTTTTCATTGGTTTTTTTTGTGTTATTTGATTTATTAATGTGCTTGTGCAACTGCTGATTTGTGAATAAAGTGGGTTTTATTGGTAGTTCTTTCCCACAATAGTAGATTAACGGACTGAAGTACCGGTGCGCCAAGTTCTTTGATTTTAATTTGAGCAGTTTCATTTTTTTACCTGCCCGCATGATGCAACACGTACCTCATCCACACTATCTCATTTAGATAGCATAACGTACCTAACACTACACGGCCACTTCGTTTGATCGGGTTTGAGGTTTGCGAGTAATTAAATATCAGACTTGTAAATAAATGCTAATGTTTTAATTATTGCCCGGAAAGTCAAAGTAAGGCAGGCAAATAGTTTGGATAATAGTGACATTATTGTCAGTCAGTCAAGATAAATCACTTAGCGATTGTTTGGTTCTTGAATTTGCATTTTTAAGATAGGGCACCCTATATACATAATTAATTAATTCGACGCACATAAAAGCCAACTTAAAAATGTAAAGCATCAAAAAGTGAATTTATCTTTTTATATTTAAACTATTTTAAATTAAAAATAATATTTAAAAACTTATTTCAATTTTAACTGTTGAAACTGTTGAAATATCATCTTGTTCAGTTATAGTAGATCATAATAAAAAGAATGTAAATTATAAAAACATTCTAAATTAATATTAGTATTCAACTAATTGGGTGAGCAAACCTCTTTATATCAAATTTAAGAAGTATATATTGATCACATGAATTTGTAACTTGAAGACAAAAAGCGATCGGATATTTTGTATGTATATATGATATATATATATATATATATATATATATATATATATATTAATATATATGTATATATATATATATATATATATATATATATATATATATATATATACATTGTGAGTGTTTGGGAAGGGGTTGAGGTTAGATGAGTCAAATTCGGTTAAAACCCAAAATGTTTGTAAAAGGTCTAAAAATGATTTTAAGATTAGTTTAGATCGATTTGGGGTGATCACGTCTTTCACTCAATGTATAGCTTGGTTTTAACGTAGGATGTGTTAAAGTTGTATTGTTTTTCAGGCTCATATTAGAACACGTCTAACCTGAATTTGAACATTAGCTCTATTCTAAGTTCGAGCTTTGGGCCAAAAAAGTCCACTTGCGTTTTTTACGGATTCTGCATCTAGGTGTCCGAGAGAACTTATATTTAAAATTTCAGAGTTCGGATGCACGGGATAAGGAAGATGGCTATGTATCTCGAAAATAATTATAATATTCACAAGTTTGTGGTAATTGTCCGTGATTTTCAGAGAATTACAATATTGTTTTTTTTATGTAAAGCGCATCTAAGTAAACTGTTAATATTACTACTAATTTAGTTGTGTTGAAACTACTCCTTTGGATAATGGAGAGTGTCGTTTGATAAAATAAACTTGAGTTGATGCTTATACCGTCTGCACTACGTGTTGTTGGGAAGGTTGCCTAATCAGCTAAACTTATAACTTAATACAACTTTATTAAACATGACCACTGATGGCTAGACGTTTATTGAGAACACTGCATTTTTTTAAAGTGTCTTATCTATACGGGACGTTTGGAGTCAACATTTTTATCACTCAACTCCATGAGCTGCTTTACTACGAGTACGTTAATTCGCAATTATTAAGAATATTTAAACTGAAAGATGTAGCAAACCTTTTACGTCTGTAATAAAATTACGTATATGTAGGCAATTAACGTGAAGTTCGTGCAGCGTGTGTTGGATATCTAGTTGCATAAAAACATGCAATTTAATTATTTTAATTAGAGCTCCTACGCATATTGTTCGAGTTTCAAACATGTTCATGCACAAAGATCTTAGCGTCGGTTCTGGTTGAGTAAAGAAGGTTTTCTTTGTTAATTTTTTTATAAAGCGCCATATAATTGTATGGTAAGTGTAAAAAAACTATTATATTAAAGTTTGAAACGTTTGCTTTGTTCAGGCACTTTTTTATTTTTTAATATTTACTTTAATTTTACCTTCACCGATACTTTTCACATGTTATACACATCTACGCAATTAATTACTTTACTGTTAAATTAATTTACGGTTTTTATTCCATTAATCAAGAGTGAGGTAATCACCTTTTTAAAACCCCTTAATCAAGAATTTTTTTCATTTGGAAATTACAAAGCATACAAATCCAGATTTGTTTCACCTGAAGTAATATTACGCATCAATTTTCCAAAATCGCTGACACAGCAGGCATCCATTTCATCATCAACAGTGTGACCAAAAATAAGGTATTCCATTAATTACTTGCAACATTAATTACTCACAATATTAATAATTATACATTAGTTTTTTTAGCGTTTGTAACAACCCATTTTGAGTTGTATTAAAATATACCGTAATTTATGTTCTTCGTTCATTTAGTTGTAAATATAAGAAAAAAATTTAATTATTAGTAATTTATAGGCATGTATTAGGCAACTTAATTTGCATTTTGGTGTAGCTTAAGTGTATATACTTCTTGATGGTTTATACTCCCACTTCTTTAAATTATTTTTCTGCTCATATTTTCGCGCAACGCTTCATCATCCAACTTCCAAAGCGTCCATTTTTTCACTTCCTGATGAGTGTTGTGTTGTTTAGGAAGCCTTTTTTTTTGGGTTTCCACCTAAATTTTGTGAAAAGCGCCATTGATTTAATGGTAAGATATATTAACGCATTATACTAGAATCTAAAACATTTGCTTTTTGCAGGCACTTTTATTACGTTTACTTTTCTACTTTAATTACATTTTAATTACACGTTTAATTCTATTTTTACGCACGCTTTCATTTTATGATTGCAATTTTGCATTCAATGCTGATCTAAATTTTGATCACAATTTTTTATTTGAAATTTCAAGAGAAGGCAATAAACATTGGATTCAAAATTTCATGAAGAGAAATTTATAAGAAATAAAATTCCATTTTGGTGAGGTTTACAACGTAAAGTATTGTTATTTCGAGATATTGCGCAATATTGGTGCAAAGATGACATCACCTTTGGTTTACATTTCCGTAATCGTTTAGATACCAGACTTTATTAAAAAGTTTGTGTACAAAAAGTTCCCAACAGGTATTTATAACCATTATTTAGTAATTTAAGGCTAATTTTAAGATATATTTTATATAATTCTAAAAACTGTTAATAAACGTAGTCTATATATTTTTTATTTTTTACATTTTGATAAAATTTCTATTGTAAACGTCGGTTTAGTTATTCCGACCATTATTAAAAAATAACTTGGCGTCCGAGATCATTTTTATTAGTGTTACTTTGCAGTTTTTTTTTCTATTGATGTTAAGTGGAAATAACAGCATAAATAGTGGTAATTAAGCAAAACAAAAGATTGAACCGTCCTACTTTAATCAACCGACTGAGTCAAAGGCATTATTTTTGGTGAACGGGTTGTATCTCGAGTTAGTTTAACGATTTGTTATGAGAACATATATACTCAGACATTTTACAACCAATTTATTTATTATTAAATTTTTATACCCATTTATATTACATTATTATTATATTATACGTTACTTACCCTAGCATTAAGTATTTCTTTTTGTAATTAAATATGTTGTGTTTATAAAATTTGTTGTTGTAGAATTTTCTTTTAACTTTGTTGTATAATGGTTTACTTGTTTATTCCATATTTAAAAACAAGTTGGCGTCCGAGTATTTAATAATAGTTTCAGAAAAAAACAACCCATATCTAGGAACATATAGATATTTTTTAGTTAATAAAGCAAATCGATAATTTTAAGAACCTGGCCCAATCAAATCTATGACTGAGCAAAAGGCACCAACTCTTCCTGTTAGTACCCAAACTGCTAAGTAGCTAAAATTTGTAGCCATGGGTATAATAACTTTAGGATTTGTAAACGGTTTAAAAGGTTATTTACAAAGGCTCTATACTTTTTGATCGAAAATTAGTAGTTTTCCAGATATTTAAAAACAACTGTGTTACAGCTCTCATGTAGTAGGTTTTTTAGCTATTCTACTTGTTATTCTACTAAGAAGATTTATTAAGAAAACTTGTCCACAATTTAATTAACCTTAATAAAAATCCCTTCACATTTTGTGTCAAAGCGAATAGTTTTCATAATTTTCAAAATATAAAGGTTAGTTTAGGAGTTTTCATTGACGTCATCTTTTCCGAAAATCTTTTTTTTATAGAGAGGAATCACATTATTTTTAAAAAAGATTTACATACTTTTTACCTATAAAGCTGAAATGTATTGACAAAATATATCTTAGACCCGTAAGAATAAGACTATTTTAGTCGCTCATAAGACAACTTTGCACATAATCTAATTAATTAAAATAGTTTGGTTAAACATGTTTTTTTTATTTTTTTTTAGAATTAAATTATTAAGTGTGTATGGTTCATTATTATTAGTAGGTATTTTAGTTTCATTATAAAACTTCTAAAACTTAATCAAAATAAAAATAAAAAGAATTTTCTTATGAAATCTGGTTTAAATTAATTTTTATTAAATTGTTACATAATATGTTGACATTGCAGCCACAATTCAGTAAATCTTAAATTTATTCTCATAAATGTTAAAAATTAATACGCGCATCCTTGTTTGTTGGAGTTAACTCGTCGCCATATTTCGCAGATTTCTAAAACGCAGTATTGGTTTTTTAAAATTACCTAAATTAAAGTGTCAGGCCAGTAAAGGTGAAGAAGTAGCTCCGAGAGCCCTCGCAGGATGGTATTCAGCAACAAGGGATGTAAGTTTCATCACTGTTTCTTAATCATTTTTTTTAAATTAAAAAACCTTTTGTCCCCATGTTTTTCTTCCTTTTAAAACGTATTTTAATCAATCTGTACAAATCGCAATTCAACTAATTGGGTGAGCAAACCTTTTTATATCAAATTTAAAAAGTGTATATTGATCATATGAATTTCTACGGAATTTGAGCGAAAACAACTATGTATATATATATATATATATATATATATATATATATATATATACGGGGTTATTCACGTTATACGACATGGAAGATTGTGGCTAATCTTAGTTTTAAGAAAGTTTTATTTTTTGAGTGAATACATATCTGTCAGAGGTACATTTTAAAATTTCATGGTTGACTTGATAGATCTTAAAATAGTTAAAATCGGTGTACTTTCACTAAATGTGTTTTTCATGAGAACTGTAATATTTAGCTATAGGGAAGTGTAATATCGTTTGATAGAGAATAAAATTTTACAACTGACGTTGATATAAAATACAGGGGGTTCCATTTGAAATAACCAAGTTATTGCAATTTAAATATTGACAATGTAAGGTCAACATTTTTGAACACTTTGTATAAGATAATCATTTTTCACAAATGCAACATGAAACTTATTCAATTAGTTGAACAGTACCCAAATTTAGTACAGAAGCGCTCATGAAAAATTTAACTACAAACGTGTCGAAATTATTACTACATTTTCACAAAATACAATATATCTTAAAAGCCTTCAGGTTTAGTAGAGGTAAACCTTAATGAGACTCACTTTTATTTTGACCGTATAAATCGAAAAAGTAAGAATATACAGGGTGTCCTATTTAAAAAAAAACAACTTTGACATGTATCGGGTTTTTGGGACAACCTGTATATTGTGACTATAATTTTAAAATGTACCTCTGATAGATATGTATTCACTCAACAAATAAAACTTTCTTAAAACTAAGATATATAGCCACAATCTTCCGTGTCGTATAACGTGAATAACCCTGATGTATATATATATATATATATATATATATATATATATATATATATTCAAATTTACTGCATATATTTTATTATATTGTGAGCGATTGGGAAGGGGTTGAGGGGATAGGTCAAATTTGATTAAAACCCAAAATGTTTGTAAAAGGTCTAAAAATGATTTTAAGAGTAGTTTAGATCGATTTGGGGTGATCACGTCTTTCGCTTAGTGTATAGCTCGGTTTTAATTTAGGATGTTTTAAAGTTGTATTGTTTTTCAGGCTCATATTAGAACACGTCTAACCTGAATTTGAACATTAGCTCCATTCTAAGTTCGAGTTTTGGGCCAAAAAAGTTATAGAAAGTTAAAACGTTTAATTAATTTTTGCGTTCATCGGTAAAAAAATTATGTTAACGGTGATAGATTGTCAGAAAATTACAATGTTTTTTTAAAAGTAAGGCGTATCTAAAATATTGTTATAATATTACTGAATTATGTATCTGGATATGGAGAATGTCGTTTGATAAAATAAATTTAAGCCGGTGCTTATACCGTCTGGCTTAGAGTGGCGTTTATGAAACATGTAATGGTTCGAACGTTGGGCACCACGTTGTCATAGTTCTTTTTCTTCGTCCTACTGTTGGGGGCTATTTTGTAATGGACCTCACGCCGGGAATTGCTTTGTAACCGGCGTATTACCTGCGATTAATACCTTGCTTGCATACACCTGGCTACAAAGAATAATATTTGTGTTCTATTTAAACCTTTTACAAATTCAGAATCATTGAGTAAACATTTTATATTGTTTTTTATGAAAATGTGAAATGATTCGTTAACTAAGTGATTTTAATTTATAAAGCAAACGTTCATTAACCAAACTTTACTTTTATTGTTATTATATTTCTGTTCGTGTAAATGAACTTTAATAACCACTCTACAAATTCCTTTTTTCTTTTATCGGGACGCTCCATCTAGCTTAACAATGTGCTAAATGATTATTGTTATCATTCACCAAAATTAGCCTCAATCTGAGGTTATATACCTGAACTTTGCAATTAATTGAACTTGGTTTCTTCAGTATTTACACACGCAGTCAATAATAAAATGAATCAAAAGTGATAATACTTAATTAAGTCAAATACTAAATCCCGACTGTTTGTTTACAGTATCATATATAAAACTCAAATCTACAATGTAAAAGGATATTATTAAAACTAACATATAACGGTAAAATCTGTATCAGAATTAAACGTTTTGTTTGTCGTTTATTTTTGATATTCAAATTTAAAATTTTTAGAAAATGAAACACAAACGTTTTATTTCTTCTCACAGTCAAAAGGTTCTTACTTGTTATTTTTGTTAGTAGCGGATGATGTAACTCAGTGTTTCTTGAACCGTCCTTTGTTCTCCTTATCTTTTCTTATACCTTTGTGATGGATGAATACCCTTCTAATTTTCTTCCCACAACTTAATGATTTTTTTAAATAATTGCTGGACATATTTACTTATATTTCACTTAATTATTTTACTTATATATTTCACTTAATTGTTCAGTTTTAACTACAAATATCTTGTGCAACAAAATGCAAGGAGCTACGAACGGCTATGCTTTTAATCACCAATGTTTTTGTTAATTATATTTTCTGTATCGATCTATGAACTGGGTCGATTGTCCTTTTATACATTTATCACTCGCTATCAAAACATCAATTTCGAACTTTCAATACGCGTTTAAAACGCTACTGTAAACTGTTACGCAATCTTTTTATTATCGCCAATTTGACAACATTTACACTATCAACTGACTTTTCGTTATAATTTGACAATTTAAATTGCAGCCTCACTTAAGCTGTAGTTATCGCTTCTCAACCGTTTGGTTACTTTCAATTCAACCAACCTGATCGCTTATTTAATGCGACTTTTTCTGATTGCTTACTTCATGCGAGTGACTAACAAATACACGCCATTATGACAGCGTCTCTATTTACTCTCTTTTACAAAACAGTCATATCCGCATATATGTAAAAGCTTTCCAATTTAATATGCAAATACTCGTCGAAACAATCTCAAGCTTTTTATCTTAATATTAATTGTATTCAAATACAAATAATCAATAACCATTAATGTCATATAAAGCGCGAAATTTTAATTTATAGTGCCTCCATTACAGTACCCCCTTCTCGTTGTTGTATCAATTAATTTAGTTGGTACAAGAACGATATAATTCCATAAAAAAAATTAAATGAACCTGCTCAGCGATATACAAAGAATTCGTCACTTCTTCACACAAAGATATGATATGATTTAACTCTAAATACTACTACTAACTTATAAACATTTCTCGATTAAAATCCGTTATCAACAGGATCCGATATATTCCTATCCTTTTTCTTTCTCCTCCCCTTCTCGTTCATCCTCTCGCTCTTCCACCATTACTTACATTCCTATTGGTTCTTGAATGATATATTTTTTCAAATTTACTGCATTGTGCACTCACCGATTGACGTTAGTAGCAGGATGTCTTAGTAAATAGGCGTTAGTACATACTTCTTTTACAACCTCATAGGGCCCTTCGTACAGTAAAAAAAATTTTTTCATTTCCTTGTTTAGAGCGTTCGATTGGTGGTGAGTTCGGAGTTATACTATTTCTCCTGATTGATATCTGATAGCCATTTTCACTTTTTTGTCGTGCCCTTTTTTTCTCCTTTCGGCTCTATTTTCTAATCTCTCTCTTGCAAACGTTATCTTCGTCTTTATCGATGTCATTTCTTAGGGGAAACTTCTTCTATGAACCTTTGGTCTCGCTCACCCTTCATAATTTCTAACGGTGTAAATCCCATGCTGTCATGTGTTGACGAGTTCAACCACATCTTCTATAGTTCTAACCCGCTTTGCCCAACTTGTGTGCTTGTCGTGACAATAGGTGCGAAACAATCGTCCCAGTTCCCGCAACATTCGTTCTACGGGGTTCGACGATGGATGATATACTGATGTCATTTTCACATTAATTCCGAAGTTTGCTAGTCCTTCTGTCCATTTTTCCGCCGTAAACTGTCCCGTGATCCGATAAGATAGCTTTCGGTCTACCTACTTGAGGTATATAATCTTCTTCCGCTTTTTCAGTAGGGTCCTGGTATTTACTTTCTTTACCGGATATAACTTGACGTGTTTGCTGAATATATCCTTCATAACATAAAATTCCATACTACCTATACTTCGTGGTAATGGCCCATAAATATCTACAGATACCATCTCTAGCAGTAGCTGTAGCATTACATTCTTCAATATTCCCTCTTGTTTAGCGTTCGTTATTTTAGCCTTTTGACATTGATCGCACGCCGATAGTAATCGCCTGACTGTTTTCTCCAAGTTAGGTACATAGCAATTTTCTTGAATTTCGGCTATTACCTTGCTTGTCCCAAAATGTCCCATCATTCGATGGTATATCATTATTACTTCCCTTTCTATTTTCTGAGAGATATATATCGTCCACCATTCGTGTCCTGTTTTCCCTTGATGAACCAAACAGTTTCTTTCCAACAATTCCTTCCTTTCTTTTTCGTTCGATTGTAGTTCCTTCATGAGCGACTTCACCTGTTCGTCCTCGTTCTGAGTCTTCTTCAAATCCCTAATTATCTTTCGTAATTGATTTTCTTCTGGCTTATTTGCCTTTCCTACGATTCGTTCTCGTTCTTCTCCGTGTCGTCCGTATCGGGATAACAAATCGGCTATTTTATTATCCCTTCCTTTGCAATATCGTATTTCTACCTTAAATTTTTGTATGTACAATAACCACCTCTGTAACCTGGAACTTACTGATTTACCGCTTAACAAAAAACATAGTGCTTGATGGTCCGTGTAAAGTACTACGGGATAGCCTAAAATATAGGTTTTGAACTTTTGACATCCAAAAACAACCGCTAACAGTTCCATTTCGGTAATGCTGTATCTCCTTTTTGACCTTTTCAATGCTCTGTTGGCACATGCGATGTTTAATATTTGTCCGTCCTCTGATTCCTGGAATAGATGTGTTCCTCCGCATTTATCGATGCGTCCATGTACAGGAAAAATGTTTGGTTCCAATTAGGGAATTTCAAGATCATGTCCTCCGTAAAGTATGGCTTGAGTTGTTCAAATATTCTTTGATGTTTATCTTCCCACTTCCAAATGGCATTATTATCTAATAACGTGGAAAATTCATTGATTAAATCCGAGTAATGGTCCTTAAATTTCCTATAAAAATTACAAACCCCCAGTATGGATTGCAGTTCTTTCTTATTTTCTGGCGCCGGACAGTTCCTTCTAGCTTGTAGCCTTTTTGGATCCATTTTAATACCTTCTACAACCGTTATAATATGTCCTAGGAATTTCATTTCTTTCTGCACGAAGTTGGATTTCCGTAGATTTACCGTCATGCCCGGTTTCCTAAATTTTGTAAATAATAGTCCGAGTTGATCTTTGTGTTCTTCTAAAGTTTGAGATGAAATTAGGATGTCGTGTCCACATATACCGTAGCAAATGATAATACTTCTGGCCCTAGTACGCTATCCAAACATCTGTTAAACACTGACACCGATACGTTCAAACCAAATGGTAACACCTAGTACTGGTAACTTCTCCCATTTACGAGGAATGCCGTATACTTTCGAGAATTCTCGTGAAGTGGCACTTGCCAATAGCCCGCTGTTAAATCCACTGAGCTTAAATATTTGGGGTTGTTGAACTTCTCTAAAATCTCTTCTAAGTTTGGTGGGCAGTTCTTTTCTTCTTCCAATATTCTATTTAGCCTTCTCGCATCCAAGCATATCCTTACCTTTCCTTCTTTTTTCGTCACGATCACTATGGGATTTACATATGGTGATTGCGACCTTTCACTTATCTTGTCCTCTAACATTCTCTCAATTTCTTTTTCAACTGATTCTCCCTCTGCGCAAACGCTATCGGGTAGTTTTGTTGCAAAAACGGTACCTCATTTCCGATTCTTAGTTCACAAACAAAATTGTTTACTATCCTGGTTTTTCAGAAAATATTTTTTCAAACTGATGTATTAATCCTTCGACCATTTTCTTGTTTTTCCTTTTCCTCATATTGTTCATCGGCTTTATTAATTTGTTCTATTGGTGTAGTTTTTTCGGGACTTCGTGTGTCATTTTTATATTCTGTATGTAAAGTTGTTGACCTGTGTCGTCTTTTTGTTTCTTGATTTCGTCCTTTTGGTCATTATTTCATAGTTGCTTATCCTTAAAATTTCTTCCATCTGTTCTACGTGACGTCTCATTTCTTCTTGACTAGCTTTTTGACTTGCTTCTATTCTTTTTTATATCTTCTCCTGGCTATCTACTTGTTTTGATCCTATCTTCTTTTGCCCTTCTTCCATTTTAGTTTGCCCTTCCAATAACATATTCATCATTTTCATCATCATTGATTCTTCTGATTTCTGTTGAATTAGTACTCCCGCTATTGTCAACATGTCTATTTTTGGTGATTTATATTTTTCTGAAATGTTGATTATATCTTGTGATTCTTGGCTGAAAATAAAATCTTCACTTTTCTTTGTTCTTCGTAAAACCTGGCCTTAATTCCATAAAACAATACAAATCAACCTACCTTTGTGACCTACTATATAAAATAAAAAATAAACATGCAACTACGCCACTGGTAACTAATAATTTCTAAAAATTTTAGAAAATATAAAACTAAATCAATAAAAAAAAATTGCTTTCTAATTCCTAATCTTTGATACGCCACTGGTAATGAATTAAATTTTTTTTACTTAAAACGTTATTGTAAACTATTACGCAATCTTTTTATTATCGTTAACTTGACAACATTTACAGTTTTAATTCTTTTTAGCTTTTGCTCTCATTAGTAAGGAAAATATCACTTATATTTCTTTAGCACTATATCAACTGAATTTTCGTTATTAATTTCCCAATTTAAATTGCAGCATCACTTAAGCTGCAGTTGTTCTCAACCATCTGGTTACTTTCAATTCAGCGAACTCTGATCGCTTACTTCATGCGACTGACTAACAAATACACCTCATTATGACAGCGTCTCAACTTGCCTTTCATAGTCATATCCGCAAATTGCTGCGTATATTTAAAAGCTTTCCAATTTAATATGCAAATACTCGTCGAAATAAGCTCAATCTTTTTATGTTGATGTTAATTATGTTCAAATACAAGTAACCAATAACCATTAATGTCATATAACGGCGCGAAATTCGAATTTCTAATACCTCCATTACAAACATAGAGCGTGTGTCACGACGACTGATGATTAGCAGTTTATTGAAAACTGCATTTTCTGTTTTATCAATACGGCATGTTTAGAGTTCATCTCTTAATTCGTGAAGTACGTTATTACGAGTTCCTTAATACGCAATCATGAGTAACGACATCTAGTTTGAAAAGTTAGAACCTAATTGAAGTTCTTTTTGAAGGTAAGTCGTCGCCTTATTCCGCAGATAACGCGCATTTTACCAAAACGTAGATTAGTTTTCTAAAATTAGTAAGATTAAATCAAATTGTTACCTGAAATAAAGGGCCACGCCAGTGAAGTTGAAGAAGTAGCTCCGAGGGCACTCGCAGGACGGTATTCAATAACAAAAAATGTGAGTTCCATGGCTGTTTCTTAATAATTTTTTTTTATTAAAGAACCTCTTGCGCCATATTTTTCTTCCTTTTAAAACGTATTTTAATCAATCTGTACAGATCGCAATTTGAGCGATTGGAGTATAAACCTAACATTTTGGTCCTTCGGGAAGCCGGATTTAATTAATGTATAGATTGGTATACTTTTATAGGACGCATTATTTAATCCCAAATTACTCTCAGTATAAAAGCTTTAATATCTGCTATGCCATTTAGCGGATTCCATTTGTCGCTCGAATGTATGTACAGAGAAAAAGAATGGTTTAAATTCCTTGCTTTTGTTATAAAAAGAGTAATTAAGTATTTGACTACGTTTACACCGCATATTTCAGCATTGGTGAAATTTAATTATTTTATTTAGGTTTAAACGGGTATAACAAAAGTTTATTTTTCTTTTGAAAATAAAAAGAAATTGCAAGGTCTAACGCAGAAAAGATTAAGAAGTATAAGGTATTACGGGATATAGAAAAATTTAAAATTAAGGAGGTTCTTGCTATTGGTTTTGCTGTTAAATCAGATGATTCGAATAAAATAATTTTTAATTAAGTTTTGATGACATTGAATAGATTAGAATTGAACTTACAAAACAAAATTCATCACTTGTTAATCTTATCTACCAAGATGAGGATGAAGTTTCATTGGCCACCACCGACATTCATGAATTCATACGTATCCCAAATTAAGGCAGTATATAATGAATTGTTTGCCGCCTCATCTACTAGTAGAAATGTACCCAATCCTCATTTATGCCTAGACAACCCTAATGCAATAAATTCTGAGTATATAAATTTGCCAAAAATTGAATTAATTAAATTTAAGAGAGATATTAAGACCTTTCTAGCATTTTATGATCTTCTTGAGAATTTATTTCATAAAAATCCAAGATTGTCACCTATTGAAAAATGTTATCTTATTTCGAGTCTGGAGGGGACGCCCTTGTCGCACTCAATCGAACGTCGCGAAGTTAGCATCTTTTTCAGATTTGAGAAATAGAAAGTAAATTATAAGTAACAGCTTTTGAAGGGAGCAAAGCGAGCACTTACTCTGAATATTAGAATAATGGTCCTCAAAGGGAGCAAAAGAGCTTGCGCAAAGATGAAATTTTGATATAGAAGGTATTGTTAGAGATAGAGTAACATGCTGTGATAGGATTACGATTTTCTAGCGATTTACCGTCAAATTTTTGCTGTTGAGTTGAGCTTTATGGATTAATTTGTTTTACGTGTGTCGCGACCTTTCCGGATGGTGTGTTTCGAGCTTAAGTTTATTTTTACGTAGATTTAAATGTATTTGATATCATTCTGACGACATGGAGTCGGTCAATTGCAGTGGTTCAGCTTAATATTGAGTATGTTGGTTTTGAGTCATAAAGATAGAATGGGAGACTAACTGTTTGAACTTAAATGAAAATATCGAGATACTTTTCACGTTGATTCTGCTGACGTTTAGAATTATCGAGTCCTTACGGTTGAGAACGAAATTTGTGGGTAGGGGGTATCAAATCTTCTTCTTCCGTTTCTTAATTGGTGGAACTAGATTAAATGAAATTTTTTGTGAGTGGTGGGATTCGAAAATCCAAGATGGAATTTGGTAATTTTTTTGGGAGTCTGCAACTGACAGCGCTCTCGAGGTGTGTTACTGTGACGGTTGTTGTTACGGCTTAAGGGGTTGGTTAGAACGTTGATAGATTGGACCTTTTGGTGTTTAACGAACGAACTTTCGTGTTGTGAGGGTAGTTAGCTACTTTTTGAAGAAAACCTGTGAAGGGATCTTAAGTGAAGTTGTTCAATCACCAAAGGACAAGACCTAGTGCCGATTTCGATTTTACGTAATCAACTTACCTGGGGATCACCGTCGTGTTATTTTAGTGCTTCTGTGACCTCGTTGGTTTATGTCGCTTTTGCGGACTTATTAAATTAACGTTCTTGAAGTGCCACTTAATTGCCGTGCAGGGCGTGTTGAAGTACAAAGAAACTTTCGCAGAATATTAAAATTATATTTATGTAAATAAAGTTAATAACCTTTTGGATTGGTAGTGTAAAGAAAACTATTTAAAAGATAAAAGTTATCGAGCAAGTTGAGCGCACAATTTAGTATTTTAAAAGACGTTTTTAGTTAATGCAGTAACACTTTACCGAAATTCAATCAAGGAACCGTTTGAGTACAAAAATAGTCAACCTTATCACTCATCATCTTGTGTCAGACCAGGCAGATTCCGTATCCGTAATAGCAGTAATTGGTCACCTGGTTCATTTTCGATTGTTGTAACACAAGAGGTGCTAATTTAAACAGTAAGGTAGTATAACATTGTGTTTTGTTGAGTATTTTCAAGATTTCTTGTGTGTGTACCTCAAATTGTTTTCTTTGTTGACGAAGGTTTGAAAGCGGAGTCGTGTACCTTTTAAATTAAATTGTTGCTTTGGTTTAATTATTGTAGTAATCATAATTCTGACGCTTCGCCTTCGCACTCTTCATCTTAGTATTAAAGGGCAATTGACCCTGAAGTAGTGTGGTTAAATAATCCACGAAATATTTATGTTAAGCAATTTAGAACGGCGTTACGCAGAATTCTGGCCAGACCTCCCGTCGCCAATTAAGAATTTGTTATCTTTTCTTATATACTCATTATCGTATGTTTACCATTTATAAATTACCATCTATTTATCTTATTACAGCTTATGATAATTAGAGTTATTATAAATTTGCAAATTGATTAATTCAATGTAGAGAATTAGCACCTTTTAGATGTTGACATTAGAATTAGTTTATAAATTGCAAGATTGCAGTTACCTTGAAAATGTATATTTCAGGGAGGCCCTTAAGGTTTCTAACGTAACGAATCAGTTTCTGTTTGATGATAGTTAGTAGTAAACTATAGGCACGAATTCTGCGACCAGTTCTAAGTTCCCATTAAATCTGTTTGAGATTTTCATTTACAACCTTCAATGTCAGTTAATTCCTTAGCAGTACTTATTGCCTCATCTTCCAACATGTTTGGATTTAACATTTTGAGTCACTTGCTGGTGTAATTGAACTTTTGGTAGCTTAAGAGTCAAACTTTTAACGAATTTAAAAGTTTAGTTGAGTCATTTGTTTCTGGTTACTAAGCTTAAAATAAGTTGTCTAAGTAATTCATAAATATCTAAAAATAGTTGTGAAAGAGTCAAAGGTTTATCTGAGCATTACTGGTTGTCTTATTCGTTTAGTAAACTATAAGGTCATAAAAGTTAAAATACGAAGTTGCAGCTAATCATTCTTATAGATGCTGAAATTTTTGATTTAGTTAGCACTTTTGAAACGGATGCTGTTTATAATTACAAAGTTTGCTTTGGGATTTGCATTAATTTCGTTAAACTTCACTTGATTATTTTGTTCTAGATATGTGATATGTAATAAGACTTTAAAAAAAAGAAGTTTTAAGTATGACCATGTAAAGCTCGTATGGTGTTGAACTTAAGAATAAAATTCAATTATGGATAGATTTTAGTTCTGTATGTAGGTAAAAAAATAAAGTGATGCAACTTCGCAGAATGTCAGATATAAAGGTGCACTTGTTAATTATTGTAACTCATATCTTCGCTTTTAACACTAATAATAAGTAAAATTACATAGTGATAGTAATTCGATAGCTTATATGTAAATATCCATTTACATCGTTTAATATCACATTTATCTCGATAATTTCTTTACCGAAACTCTGACGGATTTTTCAATAGATATAAGACGCCATATATTATGTCTCTAGTTTTCATAGCTTCTTTTCACACTAAAAAAAAAAAAGATAACTTTGATAACACAAATTATTGTTTTAGACATTAAGATAATACGTAAGCTGAACGTCTGATGATCCCTACGATATCAGAAGTTGATAATCCTTTCCAAAAATTCTGAACTTTCGTAACATGATAATTAAATCATGACGCTTGCCATTATATTAGCAGTTTCAAATTTCAAAATGTGACTACAAATTTGTTTACGCAATTAAAGTTTCAACTATGAAATGTGAAAGTCCTCTGTTAATATGCTTTAATAAATCACAATCGATACTCCTTTACCCATAAAATTCCTAAAATGTTTACGTATACAGAATCACAATTTTATGAAACGCGAACCAGTAACTAAGCTAGTTTTACAAAATTACCATTAAATGTGATAAATTGACAATTTGATTTAATACGCAATCTAAATGCAAAATATGAAATTGCAAAGTTGTTTTGAATAGCTAAATATAATACTTATATTCGATAAGTGCCTGTTAATCCAAAAATTCTGAAATTGTCGTATACAGATCAATAAATTAGAGTCTTTTCAGATTTAGAATAGAAAGTAAATTATAAGTAACAGCTTTTGAAGGACAAAGCGAGCATTACTTGAATATTAGAATAATGGTTCCTCAAATGGCAAAAGAGCTTGGGCACAATGATGAAATATGATATAGAAGGTATTGTTAGAGATAGAGTAACATGCTGTGATAGGATTACGATTTTCTAGCGATTTACCGTCAAATTTTTGATGTATGAGTTGAGCTTTATGGATTAAATGTTTAGTGCGCGACCTTTCCGGATGGTGTGTTTCAAGCTTAAGTTTTTTACGTAGTATTTAAATGTATTTGATATCATTCTGACGACATGGAGTCGGTCAATTGCAGTGGTTCAGCTTAATATTGAGTATGTTGGTTTTGAGTCATAAAGATAGAATTGGGAGACTAACTGTTTGAACTTAAATGAAAATATCGAGATACTTTTCACGTATGATTCTGCTGACGTTTAGTAATTATCGAGTCCTTACGGTTGAGAACGAAATTTGTGGGTAAGTATCAAATTCTTCTTCCGTTTAAACTATAATTGGTGGAACTAGATTAAATGAATTTGTTTGAAAGTGTGTGATGTCGAAAATCCAAGATGGAATTTGGTACATTTTTTGGAAAGAGTCTGCAACTGACAGCGCTCGAGGTGTGTTACTGTGACGGTTGTTGTTACGGCTTAAGGGTTGGTTAGAACGTTGATAGATTGGACCTTTGGTGTTTAACGAACGAACTTTCGTGTTGTAGTAAAGTCCTAGAAAAATGCGCTCTTAAAATTTAAATTTTCGTCTAATTCTGAGCAAAAAAAATTTTTTCAGCACAGTTGTGTTTTAGAAGTGTTAATCTATCATTTTACGTATAAATTTTTCGAAATATGAAAAATTACACTTAAATTAGCCAATTCCATTTTGAAACAACAAAAGCACTTAAAACACACCTTTTGTACTTACGTAAGCTCAGAAGAAACATATGCATGCAATTTATCCATTAATGTATCTAAATGCTCTTTAAATTACCCCAATTTTTGAAACAACACTTAAAACATGACTTGTAATTTTCGGTGCAGCGTTAATAATAGTTGTAGTATAATGAACGCAGTTATTTTGCTGTGAAAGCATTTAGCAAACATTCTATTTTATATGTCATCAGTTTACATTACAACTTTGAAACGGATTTGAAAATGTATGTACATAATAGATACCATGCAATGTATTTTCATTATACTTCAGTGTTATTTAAGTGAAATTATGCTTTTTTTCCTAACATTGAAAGTTTTTATTCAAAAAAATCTGTATACATAATATATATCAATGATTTAAGAGCGCACGTGGTAGCACTTTCAAATTTAAATTTAAGGAACACATAAGAGATTCTATGCAATTTTGAACTCACTTAAATTTTATGCTGTACTAAAATAACAAATCACCATTAAACTTACTCATTTAAATTTTCTGTTTTATAATAACATAAATCACATTTTATTTGTAAATACAAATATGTAGTAATTTGTTCTATTTATAACATTAAATCATAGCTTCATTTAAATGGTGAATCAATCTTGTATATATAAAAAACAAGCCTATAATATTAAAATGGAATATCAATAAAGTTATGTATGAGTGTAATTTTTAATGTAACTATAAATAAAAGAAATGTAGAATGATATGCAAAAGTGCAAGTTGTGTTGCATAAGTAATTGGCGTGCACTTGAACGATATTCATTTTGTATGTGTACAATTATAAGAGTAAACATCTTTTATTAAAAAAATGTTGAATGTCCGCACTGTTTACACAAAAAATCGAGATATATAAAATCATATGTATATTTCCAATGATGTTTTTTAGCTTTAGTAAAATTTTTAGGATAAGTAAACCAAAAGTTTAACATTTATTTATTTATTAAAACATAAAAAATACTTATTACTACAATAAATTCTACAGCAAGATACTAAACAAATTATACAAAACTTCTTACTAACATATACTAATTTAAAACTATTCACACATCTAAAACAAATTGACTAAACTACACTATAGACACTACTTTAAATATTTACATCTAAGTCCTCTAACGTACGCAGCACGTTTTCTGTTTTCTATACCTATTCTAATTTTTGTAACTGCTGGTTAGCCTCAGCTAACTCCATAGTTAGTTGCTCAACGCGAGCCACTCCCGACACCTCACTGTTTGTGTATTTCACCAAAATTTCATGTAACCATCTCACACTCTTCGCCCTAAATTCTTGTAATGTCGAAGGGTCTTGCGTAAGATGTGCTGGTGGAGATGTTACAAGGCCCTTCTGGTAATCATCCCGTTGGATGAGGGATAGATTCTTCCCTCCATAGTGAAGTGATGGTGGTGGTTGCGGTGTGGCAACTACTGTTGTTGCCGGTGTAATACTAGAAAGATAATAAATTACATTAGCCAATACATAAATCAGTAAATGAAAACTCATTTTAGTAACGTATACTTACTTTTCGAAATATCGTGAAATATCCTCCTCCACATCACTGTCCCTGATAGATATGACAGGAATATTTTCATTTGAATGTATCGGGAGTGGTTCTGCAGGGTGGTAACTAAAACATGGTTGCACCAAGATATCTTGCAGAATATTTGTCTTTTTTTTCATTGACAATTTAGTTTTCTTGCTTGTTGAAGCCATCGTGACTACTACGTAATGAATGAGTATTCACATAAAACTTTAACACTATATACATGTAATCTGTTTACGTTATCAAAATTGCTAACGAGTGGAAGTGGTTAGTAGAATGAACTGACCTATGCAAGCAAAGGGTGATGATCTGTAATGAATGTAGCATAATAATAAAAAAAAATTGCTAACAACCGGAAGTGGTTAGTGTAACGAACTGAGCTGTGCAAGTAAAGGTGATGAACTCTAAGGAATGCATCATAATCTAGACATGAAAAGGTATTTCATGTCATGTCAGCAATGTTAGGTTATTAGATATTACCAGTAAACGTCCACTAAAGATAATACTAAAGAAAGTGCAATATCTGCATCTTTCTGAACTGAAGCTCTTAGGAATATGCAATCTAAAGGCAATGAACTAAAGAGTGTGAAAATATCAAATTTCATTTTCATATAAGTCGAGTTTTTGTATGCTGCATAAGGTCAAATACAAGTTATAACAAGTTTGTGATATTTAACCTTGAATGGGGGGCTTATATGACTATATAAACCGATAAACAGCATTTCTGTACCAGTCAGTTTATTGCACTCGTAATATTTGTAATTGTAAACCTAAAGTACTTCTATAGTTACTTAAATTATTATTTTTTTACATATCAGTTATAATAAATAAAATATTTGCTACAAGTCCATGACTGTGTGATCGTGTCGCTTCATATTTTTGCATTGTTGGATACAGTTTTGAAGGTAACTATGAGTGAGGTTGTACCACGTAGTAGTGATATTGTTAATTTAACAACACGTATTATTCCATTGTTAAAACCAAAATGAATTTGTAAAGCACATCCGTATAATTAACACTAATATTAAGCTATTCCAAGATATAATTCAAAATAAAATTTATTTAGAAGCAAGTGAAAATTTGCTTAAACTTGAAAGTAATTTATCATTGTTAAAGTGTTATCTTGTGAGACTTAAACGGTTAAAGAACGCTTCAGAGAAAACAGGTAGTGGTATGGTCACTAAAAACGTACACATAAATTAGGTTGGTACTCTATAGATTCATGTTTTAATGGTAGGTTACTTACAGGCATTATAGTCAATATAGCAAACATTAAGGACCCTCTTATTTTTTTACAAAATGCATACAATAGTTTTGCACGAAAGGTTAAAGTAATGCTAAGGCAAACGATGCTAAAGGTCAATATCATTTTAGCCTGCAATTTCATGCAACCTCAAAATCATGTTATCGAGTTGAAGACTTTTGCCACTAAAAATTATGCCATCGACATTTCCACCAATTTGCGTGAGTGGTATAACAATAACGTTTATTACAAATTACAAAAAAATTAGAGGAGTTTTCGAAAGGGATTCCGGTTGGGCATTACACGAAGTTTTACATTTAAAGGTGAATATTAATAGCTATACTCCATTTAGAGGTGGCCTTTCGACTTACGTTAAAGTTCCTTACTTCATAGCAGTAAAGCATGCGGTAGTGAATGTTAAGAACGATGACGAGTACTGCTTCCTGTGGGCCGTTGTTTCGGCATTATACCCAGTGCAACTTCATTCAGATAGAGTTTACAGTTATCCTCATTTTAGAGATGTTTTGAATTATGGTTCAATTCCTTCCCCATTAAAATAGATGATGTAAAAATTTGAAAAATTAAACAACCTCTCCATTAATTTGTTTTGTATTCAGGGAAAGGTGTATTACCGCTAGTATTAAGTGTAAATCAGGAAAATAGTGTCAGGAACCTATAAATCTGTTAGTACTTTCGCCTAATTGTCATTCTGAGGGTTCTACTGCTGATGCTATTAATACAAAAATAATACTGTTTATCATTTCGCGTGGATTAAAAATATGTCAGCTCTTTTTCTAAACAACTATCGAGTAGGGGCACAAGATGTTTATTTGTTATCAATGCTTGAATCACTTTTCTTCAGATCACCTTCTACAAAAACATGTCACTCTCTGTCATCAACTTAATAAATGTTCAGTCAGGATGCCTACCGAAGCGGAAATGTTTCTGCAGTTCAAAAATTTCGCATTTCAGGAAAAGGCACCGTTTGTAATTTATGCGG
Source organism: Vesta saturnalis (assembly GCA_036346205.1). Lineage (NCBI taxonomy): Eukaryota > Metazoa > Arthropoda > Insecta > Coleoptera > Lampyridae > Vesta > Vesta saturnalis. The sequence goes on from JARFJB010001976.1 coordinate 7,726,445, forward strand.
ATTTAGAAAGTATTATAGAAAAGTGGACAAATTTAACATCACTTGGGGGTAATACTCTATTTCATTCCAAACATATACCCTTTAGCATTGCTTACTACTTAAAGTGTTCATACAATGATTCTTTATCTCGATTTAGGCTTTATAGACGAAATGATTGCATTCAATGGTTTGTTAAAGAGCTTCAAAGTATTGCACATTGGAGCACCGAAATCATCAATAAAATAATTCCTATGGGTACTTTAACTCACAATCAGGTTGAACACTTTGAAAGCACCACGATTTGTCACATTTGCGAAAAACCATTTACAGATAATGATATAAAGGTCAGAGACCATAACCATTTCACTGGAGCATTTCGAGGAGCATCACATCAGAATTGTAACCTAAACTATAAAGACTCTCACATCTTACCGGTTGTGTTTCATAATTTGTCAGGTTATGATAGCCATTTCGTCATTAGAGAATTGGCTACTATTCCCGGTACCATTTCACTCCTACCCATAAACAAAGAAAGATATATCTCTTTCACAAAAGTAATAGAAGGTAGTAAAATTAAGTTTAGATTTATTGACTTTCAGATTTATGAGTAGTAGTATTGAAAAGTTATCAAACTATTTGGAAAATAGTAAAAAAGTTATTACCCGAGCTAATTGTAACAATGAAGAAGAATTTTCTTTACTAGTTCGCAAAGGTGTGTTTCCTTATGAGTATATTGATACGTGGGATAAATTAGACGAAACCAGGCTACCTCCTAAGGAAGCGTTTTTTAGTCATCTTAATAATGACGGAATCAATGATGTTAGTTTTACATGCGGTTAATGTTTGGAACAAATTTCATATTAGATCGTTAGGGAGTACTCAGATTTGTATTTAAAACGGACGTTCTACTTTTAGCTGATATTTTCGAAAATTTTCGGCAAACTTGTTTAAGTACTTACAAACTTGATCCTCTGCACTATTATACAGCCCCGGTTTAGCATTCGATGCTATGCTTAAAATTACACAAGTAAAGTTAGAACTATTTACTGATATTGATATGCTAATGTTTATTGAAAGAGGAATTAGGGTGGTGTGGCTCAATGTTCTAATCGGTATGCTAAAGCTAACAATAAGTACATGGGGAAAAATTTGATTCCACTTCCGAAAGTGTGTATTTAATGTACTACGACGTAAATAATTTATATGGAGCCACCATGTCAGAATTTCTACCATTTGGTGATTTTTCTTTTGTTAATAATTTTGAAACTTTAGATTTAATAAACCATCCTGATGATTCGGAAATTGGCTATATAGTCGAGTGTGATTTAGATACCCCATAGAATTACATGAGAGTCACAGTGATCTACCATTGGCACCCGAACATATGGTTCCACCCGTACCTGATTCAAATTCTAAAATAAAAAATTATTACTTACATTGTATCCAAAACGTAATTACGTAATTCATTACAGAAATTTGAAAGTATATTTAAAATATGGATTAAAGTTGGTAAAAGTGCATCGTATATTACGTTTTAAACAGTCCCCATGGTTAAAAAATATATCGATTTAAATACCACCATGCGTCAGCAATCTCAAAATGAATTTGATAAAATTTTTATAAATTAATGATTAATAGCGTTTTTGGGAAGCTGATGGAAAATGTACGTAAACATAAGGATATACGTTTAGTAACCAAATGGGAGGGTCGCTATGGTGCTCGTGCTTACATATCAAAACCAAATTTTCATAGTTGTACAATATTTAGCAATGATATGCTCATCATTCAAATGAACAAGCTGGAAGTATATCTAAATAAACCCATATATGCAGGCTTCAGTGTTTTAGACGTTTCAAAAACTTTTTTTATACAATTTTCATTATGGTTACATCCTACCTAAGTTTCCAAATAATTCCAAGCTCTTGTACACAGATACAGATAGCCTTATATACACATTTTCGGTTCCTGATATCTATGAGTACATTAAAGAAGACATTGATAAATTCGATACATCTGACTATAGTCCTGAAAATATCTTTGGAATTCCATTAGTAAATAAAAAAGTCCCCGGCTTAATGAAAGATGAAAATCATGGCGCAATTATGTTGGAATTTGTAGGACTTCGTGCAAAAATGTATGCTTACACTGTTGATAAAAATGTTTTGTTTGATGGTAACGTAATAAGGAGATATCAATATTTGATAAGGTCAAAGAGACATGATGTGTTTACAATAAAACAGAATAAAGTAATACTTAGTCCTTACGATGATAAACGATTAGTAAATTTCAATTTCACAGATACTAGACCTTGGGGATTTAACTTTACTTTAACTTCTGTTTCAGAAAAACAATAATTATGAGCAGTCTTGAAAATAAACTGCATGATGAACTATGGTACAGTAGTGATCAAATCTACAGAAAGTACCTGAAGCGTTCTTTGATGGGGAAGTGTTCCTCTGAAAGTTTTGTATTGCATATACTACAACATATTATTATTCCTGATGAGTGTTTTAACTGGTGTGCTATAAATTCAAAGTGTGCAAATGAAGTTATTATTAAGACATTATTTGATAAAAAAATTAAATTGGACAATAGCATTAAAAGTTTTACAAAATTGTGCATTAATAAAGGTTACAATTCATTAACTTTTAATGAAGTTGATAAAATCTTAGATGATATGAATTAACTTGGTAACGTACCACTTAAAATGTATGTATACAACTTATTATGGGGCGGTGATGATGATGATTTAGCAAATGTTAAATCTAGCTTAGAGAATATTAATTCTGCTTATAAAGATACATTATTTATTATAACTGAATGTATTGAGAAAGCAGCATATTATGCTAATTACAAATGCCTCGATATTTTGATTGAAATATTATTAGAACAAAACATTAACTATAAGTTTCAACCATGGGAAAACGAGGAACATCACAAAATTTATTACTGGATACTAGACAACATCAATAAAGGTGAAACAAATTCAAATTCCTGCTTGGGATGGAGGTGTGGACCAGATTCGGGTATATGGCCATCCAGTAATCTAAGTGATTATAGAAGTACTTTAGGTTCACTTTATAAGATAATGAAATTTTAAAAAATAAAATACTATTCTTTTTGTGTGTGTGTTTTATTTCATCTAAGAGCTACATCCTTTTCTACAAACTATATATATATATATATATATATATATATATATATATATATATAACTAATATAAGTAATTTGTTTCACAAAGTACAGGTTAAATGTTATAAAACAATATCATCCTTATTGATCCATGATCTTTCATCCAATCCCCACCATTTTACGAATAACTTATTATTCTTGGAGCGAAGCACTTTTTCTACTAGATATACATCGGGATACTTTGTTTTTTGTAATTCATGTTCATAAAACCCTCCCAGTACAGGATTTCCCTTCATGTCTTCCAGCATGTATGTAGTGGGGTTAGTAATGCGAACTTTCACAATCTTAAATAGTTCACTAGACCAATTAGGTGTGTATCCTTTGGCGAAAATATTTTAAATTTACTGATTCGTACTATGCCACCGACAGAATATCGATTCCTATCGAATATTTTTATGTTAGTGTAAGCCTCTAGCTTTGTATGATTACCAACATCTTTGGGCTTCATTCTAATAGTCCTATGCTTACGATTGTTATAATCCATCGTTATGGTATCAATTGTATCAATCCATTTGTATTTACCTTGCAGGCTGAATGACTTATATAGAGCACCTTTAATGGTTCTGATAACACGTTCAGCAATTGCAGCCTTCTTTGTGCTATAGGTAGAGTAATGATTGACTCCATAACGATGCATTAGTTTAGTAAAATGCTCATTGTAGAATTCTTTTCCTGCATCTGTCTGCAAATTGGTAGGTTTCCGACCTTTTTCGAAGATTGTTTGCATGGCCTTGGTAACTTCTTGACCTGTTTTCGTTTTTAATCCTTTAGTCCATAAGTATTTTGAAAACAGTCGATGACCACTAATATATACTTATAACCCTTATTTTGTTTGGCATATGTGTTAAATTCAGCTAAATCTGCTTGCCAAAGATCATCAAAACCTCTAATTATTGTTCGCCTTCGTTTAAAATTTTTCGTGCAGGTTTGTGCAATTCGTTGACGAGTTGTAATTTGGACATGGTGCTAATTTATCCACAATTTCTTTAAGTTGATGTAGTTTTTCCTCCAGCGCTAGATAAGCGTTGGCGTTTCCTTTGAAAGTGTTCCGAACTGCTTGTAAACAGAAATCAAGGTATCCTTTATTTATAGCATCACCATCTTCTTCAGGGTCAGCTAACTGTGTCAAACGATTTCCATCCAAATCGAACCTTGTTGATACATAATATTGCCTAGTGATGACATCTTGAGGATCTATGGGATTGGCCACATTGCTAAGTCTCTTATTCTCAATATCAAATTGATTAGCATCAATCTGTTTAAACTGAGGAGCTAGTTTCTTTAATTGATACTGGACATATGAACGTCCAAATTTGTCAAGGGGCATTTTAGTTGTGACATGTCGACATCAATGCATTCTCATTTATATTGTTTAAAAAGCGGTTGTTCGGTTTTTCAATGTATCCATCTTCATATAGTTCTTCTACAATTGATATTATGTCATTTACAACACCTGTGTTTCCCGCTAATTTTTCTGCCCACAATACTTCCAGATCACGAATTAGTTCATGTATATCATTCCAATATTTATATTCAATGGGTCTGTTTGTTAATTCCTTAAAAAACATAGCTCCACCTCCTCCCTTGGTTGTGGTGGGTGATGATGACAGCAAGGGTTTGATTATTTGTGTATACTTTGTGCACTTACGTCATAATCACGCCTTACTACATTCGTAGCCTCTAAAATAGTTCTATATTTTTTTCTATCTGTTGACTTTACTAGACTTAAGTCGGGTTCATTCATAATAAGCAGATCATATAATCCAGGAGTCCCTTTATACGTGACACCTTTAATAATTATATCGTCTCCTTTAATTGTGATGGGTGTATTACCAATTGTCCATTTATCAGTTTTGGTATCATAGTGGACTCCATACGTATGATCAATATCACCTTCAGCATTCTTTAAAATACGTTCAACATATATACGTGGCAATTCATTGTACTGCTCGAGAAATTCTTCTGAGATGGGTTCATTATGGGAATCATCTGCGATACTAGACAGTTCTTCTTCTTCCTCCCCAGTATTAATCTCTCCCATGACGGATGTTTCTAAGAAAGATGGAAGACTTGGGGGAGGATTTCTTTGAAAAAACGGAAGCTGAGCTAGTGGACTAGTAGCACCCTTACTTGAATCACCTAATGGAGTGAGACCTGGGGTCCGTTGAACTTGAGCTAGCGGGCTAGTGGGGATAGTAGCATGCTTCCTTGGAAATATGAATACGGGTAGTTTTTTAGGTTTAACATCAATGACCTCCTCCTTTTAGGTGTTTTTTTATCGATTTTATTTACTATTTCAGTTAGAGGTTCTATTAACGGCTTATAAGTACTTTCGAATGTTCTTTCATTATCAATGCGAGCAGTCTTAATACTGTTATACTTCTGCCGTATTATTTTACGAGCCTGAATAATTTTTTTCTTTAATATCCTCTCCTTGTTATCCATTGCGACAAACAGGTACCGGTTCACCTTGAACAGGTAGCCGTTTACACTAAACAGATAGCTGTTAATACCTAAACAGATCAGTTACTACTAAACTGCAGATTGCGGTTTTATTTTATTATATATATATATATATATATATATATATATATATATATATATATTCGCCTTATATACCAAAACGGATTTAATGAGCAGGTATCGGTTTAACAAGAACAGGTAGCTGTGTCGACACACAGGGACCGGTTCACCTTGAACAGGTAGCTGTTTACAACTGCTGAATGTGGTTATTTATATATATATTATATATATATATATATATATATATATATATATATATATATATATTCACCTTATATACCAAAACGGATTTAATGAACAGGTACCCGTTTACCATGAACAGGTAGCTGTTGCGACAAACAGGTACCGGTTCACCTTGAACAGGTAGCTGTTTACACTAAACAGATAGCTGTTAATACCTAAACAGATCAGTTACTACTGAAACCAGTTTAAGGTATTATATATTCATCAAATCCTTTCCTATAGCGACCATTATTAACTTCAGCATCCTTGTTTATGACCATGAAACCAAACGGATCTATCCAACACTTTGAACACATGTCCCGAAACAATTTCATGCTTATGGTGGGACTTATATGATCCTCATACGCATGTTTTAAGTTTAATTCATCTTGCTCAAATAATATAATTAGATTCGCATTATCACGAATTAATTGCTTTGGAATTTTACTGTAAGTTTGACCCAAATAGAAACAGTCAATATCGTTATGCCTACCCATAGAAAAATATGCCCTTATATTATTTTGCTTTTCACAAGCGATATCATCGAAGATAAAAATAGAGTTTGATTTTGCACAATTAGGCTCAATCACATCTTGATTGTCGCTGAAGGTAAAGTAACCTATGTCCTTCATTGGAAGTAAGATTTCCTGTAAAAGTTTGTACTTGTTTTGATTCAGTGACTTAGAGTATACGTATACATGTTTAAATTTCAAACCATTTTTTTCAGTAAGCAGACTGATCATTGCGTTTGTTTTACCACAATTGGAGGGACCACATATAATACCACGTATACTACTAAGAAGTAAATCACCATGTTTTGAAGTAATAGACTTTTCATCAAAGTTATGATTTTGAATGGGGAGTTTTTGTTTCTGAGCAACTACTTTCATCTTTGATGGATGAAATAAAACTAAACGAATAATTACAACATCTTTATTTATATATTAGACTATATTACAATAATAATTATAATTTTTTCACTTCTCCGGTGAGTGGACTGTACTGTACAATAGCATCATGGAGAATAAGACCATATACAACGATTCCATTATCGAAAGGTGTTAGAGATTCCATTTCCAATTTGATGTCCACTGTTGAGTTTTTTAATGATTCATTTTGTTTAGAGCAGTCCATTACAAATACTGGACATGGTTTGAATTCGGAATAGTTGAATAATGCATCTTTATCATCTTCACCATAGTAATCACATCGAAATTTCAAAAAATTGCGATAGGCAGGTATATATTGGTTAGCACTGAAGTTCAAATGCATTGCTTCATATGGATAATACTCAGAATTCAGATGTACTTTAAGATTTCTGATGTTAATGTGTTCAAAATTTCCGGCCCTTGCCGACCTTGTATACCTTTTACCTTGTTGGAATGCAACAATTATCCAACGTGGTTTTTCCAGCTGCGTTGATGTTTTTATTGGCCATATGTCTGAGGTTGCTTGTTTTAAAGCAGGCAATTCATACAACTCCCATTGTCGAAATGGAACAGTAATAATAGAATTTTTATTGATTCCTTGAAACAAGTTAAGTTTCGCAGCATCACTAAGTGTTAAGTGTGGTACTTTCCATTGAATTTTATTTAAGGTTATTGCGGCATCGACTTCACCATAGTAACAGTTTGTATCGCTTCTAGATCGAATTAAAACCAACTCTTGGCGCATATTCACAATTACCTGTCGATAATCCTCCATTATTCCAAATATGTGGTTCAATGGTATGCATACTGTAAAAGATTTTTCTCCATTTTGCTCATCGAATTCTACTTGTAATGGTTCTTCATTCTTTGGTGACCATCCTAAATGACTTAGTGCTTTGCTTTTGCTTGCTGTATAAGAAATATATCCCTTAAGCGTAGATGTTATTCCTGGGTTTCTACAAACATCCACTCTCTGACCACCTAACTCATAACGAATTTCTTCGAAAAGAAAGTTCGGGAAATTGTTGGTTAAGCTGCATGCTTTTCTTTCATCTTCTTTTTTGAGCTCAAGTTTACCTTCTATGTACAGAAAACTATCATAAGTAGCCGTAATTAGATCTTGACTTTGAATTAAGATTCGTATTTCTTCGGAAGGTCCATATTTAGAAGATCCATATGGAAGATAAGTGTGAATATCTGATTTAATTATAGTATCATCAAAATGTACGTTTTGAAAGACGTTTAACGATTCTGCCATTGTGGTTGAGAACTTTTAAACCAATTGACGTTAAAAAGTATTTCTCTACAGATGTTAACCGCAATGAAGGTTGATGACTAATTAATGACTTACTGTAGGGATGATGTCTTTTATATGAGTTTTTGAAAGATGGAATTGGTCCTGGATTAATTCTCAGACCCATGTTTTTTTAGTTCTAAGCGTACAGTGAATGGTTCACTTCCACCAAAGTCTATTAATTCACCCTTTTGATTAGTCAAATTAATTGTTATATTACTAATAATGTCAGTGTTTACTTCTAAATATTGAGTATTGCTTGGAGTTTTATCTAGACGATAACCTGGAGGAACTGAAACATCAATCTCATATAATACTTTAGCAGGTTTCCGTTTCGATAAGATCCCTTTATAATGTTGCACTCTATGTGTAGATTAGTGTGTCTAAGTATTTGAATGTCTAACGCAGATGTATGTAAAATATTTGGTTCTAATATTTTAGACTCAAACCCTAGCATGCGCCCAATACAATTTTCTTTAGTAAAATCAATCTCAAATGAACTGTTTATCTCACATTTAAGTGTATTGTTGTTTGCTCTAATGCTAAACTTTTCTATGGGTATTTTAGATTTTAGATAATCGTTAATTTCATCTAACTCATATGCACCGTGTGGAATATTAATCACTTGCAAATGAGATGGATTTGTTCTAAAATAAAATCTATCGTTGCCTGCATAAATGTTTCTAATGCTGTTGCAGCCGTAAAATCCAACCAATCCAATAACGTATTTCTTCCCCAAATTTAGCTCTATCGGTGGATAGAAGTTGTAGCTAGCTGTGTTACCAACACCTTCTAAACTGAATGTTATTGACATAACTGAGAAAATTTGATGTTATGCTGATTATTTATATAAAAATTGTAGGCATAGGTGTCCGCAAATAATTGTATTAAACTCTTGATCTTGGTTGTAATTATAATATATTTTACACCCCCGAAAGTAGTTAATCACTTCGTTTGGTGGTCGAATATTACCGAAACTATCGTAATACCATACCTTTTACCACGCTTTTTGTAGCAAACCCAATGGGTACCTGGCCCTCTTTGGCTATCTAAGTTAATAATTCCAGATTCATTTTCCGTGGCAATTTAGGTATGCTATCTCTCATAAAAATATCCCTAAAGTACGGTACGTTTTTGGAGTATTTCTTTAAATCAGTATCCGTTAACGGTCTTTCGGGTAATCTATTCAGTTTTTTGGAAACGGTTTTAAGTATAATGCACCACCACCAGATTTGTTTGGTTTTAGATATAGTACACCGCCTTTCTTATTCATGGAGCCTATAGCGACCGATTCCATCATGCGATTATGGCGCGATGTCTCTTCCTGCAATTTTTAGCATTTTAGCATCATTGACTGCTTTAGCAATTCCTGATGCACCGCCAGCTAAAGCACCGATTGCTGATAATCCTGCGAATAACGGAATAAGAAATGGTAAAAACCCTCCTTGTTTAAGTAGGGGAATTACTCTAGGAACTTTAATGTTTCTCTTTCCTCCTAAATTTTTCACCACACGTTTTGCCGTTGAAAGCGCTGACTTTATTGTGTCTGTGAAATTTCCGTTAGGTTTAATTTTTTTAGCTATTGTCTTTCGTAAATGCAATAAATTTCCACCATTGCATTTCTTCTTCTTCTTCATATTAGATCGACGTTTACACCCCATTCCCAATTTTCTCTTTGCTGTCATGATGGTACTGACTGCTAAAGCTGCAGTTCGTTCACCTAGCGTTGCGTCTAATGATTTAAAGCGCTCCCAAGCTTTTTTTTGCAAAATTTTATCTGCTTTATGTCTACTTTCTAAATCTCGGTAATCTCTGTAACTGATATCATGAAGTTTGCACTGAGCATCTAATTGATTAATGCCGAGGTCACCGCGTGCGAGTCGTTTTTCTAACTTTGTACCAGGACCGCAATACTGGTAACCAGGTAAATGTAATTCAAACGGAAGTTTATTGATTAGACCATTCACCAAACCACCACCACCTACACTCTTTCGCTTCTTAACCAGCATTGTTTACATGGATGGATAGAAGGGGGTATTTATACCTAAATTGGGAAAAACAAATCATAGTTATTTCTTTATTCAGTAAATGCTATACATTAGATAAGCAGGACGATAATACAAAATTTCCATTAAACATACAGTGTTATGTGAATTAATATTATACTTAGCATTTATAACATCATCAATATCTTTATAAATATCATCACCACCACCGAATTCTTTCTCACGAAAACGACGGTAGTCAACAACTTGCTGTATGAACTTTTCATAAAAACACACCAGATTGTAAGATTCAAGAAATTCCAATCTATAGCTTACTATATCTTTTAAATTGAATAGTTCTTCTATACTATGTGAGTTGAATGTGCAAGAACAGCACTTGTAATTTTCTATCATAACAGTTTTCAAAATTCTGTCATATCCTTTAATTAATTCCCAATTGTAATAAATACCAAGATTACTAGATAGAGATTCATAATGTTGATCATAGATTATATCTTCTTCTTCGTTTACATTTGACCAATCAATTTTATTTTCAATTTCTTGGGATCGGAAAAATTGTAATTTTACATATGAATACCATCTTAGAAGCTCATTCCATTCCTTCATATCCAACACTACATTATTGCTTTGATCACAATTACCACACCAATACGCACCACTGGTGCAAGGTTGAGGTGTGTACTGTATCCAATTTCCAGATGTTTTGCATGATGAGTATCGTTCGATAGTTTATAATAAGTACAATCGATTAAGTATTCCTTAGCTGCTTGTTTATACACTTCATCCTTGTATTGAAATGATGATGTCCAGTCAGTCTTAGCAGAAGAATAACCTTCATCATGTTTCTCTTCATTTTACTACTACCATCACTATTTTGACAGCACCAACAACAAAATGTTAAATTATTATTCAGATTGTTACTGCAATGATGTGGGGTATCCATATATAACGGTGAACTTCTGAGTTTCGATCGTTCCAGAAATGATTTTATTGCTACTTGCATGACTTTACTTGCTCACAATTTCACTATGACTAAACACTGTTTAAGAAAATAATTCTAGTATTTCAATTTTACATATGGTGGGGGGTGCTACTATTAAAAAGAAAATGTTATGTTTGTTGTTTTGCCAGCTGCACCCAAACTACTTATAAACACACCCTTCGTGTTTAGGAGTGTTTTAAATTCTTCAATTCGTGTTTCTTCTTTTTTGAAATACAAATAAAAGCGTTCCGGCAATACACATTTAAAATCACCCGTTTCTATCACTATACGTTCACCATACTTAGTATTAATTATATCCATATTCATTACTTTATACTTTCTCGATATATCGAGCTCGCACGCATTTTTAAAGGGTTTGCAATAGGTGCTTTGATTTAACCCTGTTAATTCCATATTTAACAATTACGTGTTGCAGACTGATCTCAACATACAGCTCACTGCAATTTATATAAGAAATATGCGTCCTACATATTACAACATGCTTAAACTTGTTAAATACCTACTTTTGACCTTGACTAGAAATATAATATGATGATGATCAGCTCCAAAAATTTATATTTCCCGCTAAAAAGTTTGACCTTGAAAATTATATTCTTAGATTTATGATTACCTTGCAATTTCTATTTTTAGCTTTTCACCTTGACCTTTTTATTTTTCTAAGAAATATGACACCAGCGTAGGTCAATAACCTTTGACCTTGAAAACTATTTTTAGATTTATGATTACCTTGCAACTTCTATTTTTAGCTTTTCACCTTGACCTTATATTTCTAAGAAATATGACACCACCGTAAGTCAATAACCTTTGACCTTCAAAACTATTTTTGATTTATGATTACCTTGCAACTTCTATTTTTAGCTTTGACCTTGACCAACTACATTTTAAATCTCCCGCTTAAAGTTTGACCTTGAGCTCCAAAAGCTTCCGATTTCACCACCAGAGGGCGAGTGACTCCAAAAATTTAAATCCCCCGCCAAAAACATGCTTGAGACGTGGAGCGCGTTCTGGCATAACGAGAAAACTGACTTGACCTTGAAATAAATCCCCATAAGATTTACATGGGGTGACCTTGAACTGGTCCAGGATCGGCCTTATATTACTACTAGCGTTAATGATATTCAGTGTTTTATTTGACTTCTAGTTGATTATTAATTCATTTAGAGTGCATTCAACAAAGGTGATTTTTTTGTTTTGTTAAGATTATTATATAATGCCTAATTATTTACACTGAGGTGTAGTAACGTAACGTAAGATTATTGAGTGATTAACGCGCTTTTAGTTGTCAAGCGTGTAGTGCTATTTTGAAGCCCTATTTCAGGTGGTTTGCGGAGTTGCTGTCGAGGACATCTGGGATTGATTGCGGATAGGTAGGCGTATGTTTTTTGTATGTTTAGACACGCTATGTATTCGTAATTTTGGCACGACGTCCCCTATTTTGACTACCAAACATCGTCCTAAACCGATCTGATTACGTCTTCATCCCTTACTTTGACTTACGTACGATTTACTATTCTGGATGTGCAAAATTTATCAACATCTTACCCACTCCCATACGCTGACTGGTCGGTGCAAAAAGGTCAATTTTATCTGTAATCCCGTTCTACCACCCATTTATACCGTTACAATGCATCTAAGATTTTAAAATAATCGCATTCAAAGAGGGAAAACTACCCATTTTTAAGTATTACACATGAGGCAAATGAGTTAGTGCCACGATACAATTTTGCTATAAAACATATTATAAGAATATATCTTATAGCAAAATTTTATCGTGGCACAAACTCATTTGCACCCTTTACCGACTATTAGTGTAATACTTAAAAAGGGTATCTTTCCTCTTTGAATGCGATTATTGTCAAATATGAAATACATGTTATCCTACTTCTAAGAATACACTTTATAGCAGAATTTTATCGTACACAATCTCATTTGGACCCTTTACTGACTACTAGTGAAATACTTAAAAAGGGGTAGTTTTTCCTTTTTGAATGCTATTAATCTCAAATATGAAATATATGTTATTCTACTTCTAAGAATGCATTCTATAACAAAACTTTATCGTGGCACAAACTTATGTGCACTCATTACTGACTATTAGTGTAATACTTAAAAAGGGGTAGTTTTCCCTCCTTGAATACGATTATCTGCAAATCTCAAATACATGTTATTCTACTTCTAAGAATACATTTTATGACAAAATATTATCGCGCACAAACTGATTTGCACCCTTTACTGACTATTAGTGTAATAACTAAAAAGGGGTAGTTTTTCCTCTTTGAATGCTATTAAACTCAAATCTAAAATACATGTTAATCTACTTCTAAGAATGCACTCCATAACAAAATTTTATCGTGGCACAAACTCATTTGCACCCGTTACTGACTATTAGCGTAATACTTAACAAGGGGTAGCATCCCTCTTTGAATGCGTTTATTTTCAAATCTGAAATACATGTTATTCTACTTCTAAGAATACATTTTATGGCAAAATATTATCGGGGTACAAACTCATTTGCACCCTTCACTGACTGTTAGTGTAATACTTAGAAAGGGGTAGTTTTTATTTACGGACTATTATTGTAATACACCAAGAGGGGTAGTTTTCCCTCTTGGAATGCGATTACTTTCTAATCCGAAATACATGTTACTCTACTTCTAAGAATACATTCTATGGCTAAATATTATCGGGGCACAAACTCATTTGCACCCTTCACTGACTGTTACTATAAAACCTACAAAGGGGTAGTTTTCCCTCTTTGAATGCGATTACTTTCAAATCTGAAATACATGTTATTCTACTTCTAAGAATACATTTTATGGCAAAATATTGTCGGGGCACAAACTCATTTGCACCCTTCACTGACTGTTAGTGTAATACTTAGAAAGGGGTAGTTTTCTTTTACGGACTATTATTGTAATACATCAAAAGGGGTAGTTTTGCCTCCTTGAATGCGATTATTTTCAAACCTAAAATACATGCCATTCTACCTCTAAGAATACATTTTATAGCACGATTTTATCGTGGCACAAACTCATTTGCACCCTTTACGAACTATTATTGTAATACATTAAGAGGGGTAGTTTTTCTATTTGAATGCGATTATTTTCAAATCTGAATCACATGTTATTCTATGAAAATGTAAATTTTTACCATTATTACACACATTAATACTTATCCTTTTTGGGTTTTTTAATGGTGTGTTTGTATATTAATGTAATACAATCTAAAAGTTTCGATAACACTTTACATTTTATAGCAATATTATATTGTGGCACAAACTCATTTGCACCTTTGACTGACTATTAGTGTACCTAATACCTAAAAAGGGGTAGTTTCCCTTCTTTGAGTCCGATTCTTTTAAAATAAAAAAATTCGTGTTACTTTATCTCTAAGAATGCATTTTATATCGAAATCTTATCGTTGCACTATTCGAATATTCAGGATAAGGGATCATTTTGCTCCCTTCAAAGGCTGTTAGTCGTAGTGAGGCACTTGCCGCCACTTTGGATTTTTGTGACCTGGGCACCTAGGCCGCCATTTTTTATATACCAACGTGGGGATTGTATTTTCACCCCTTTTTTATGGCTTCTTTTCGGAGGCCATTTTTAACCCTTGATGGAATTTTCACCCTAATTAGAGCCGTTTTGGTTGTGTTAAGAACCTTTTTGTCAGTTTTTATGGCTTTTGGTTTTATTAAGAGCGTTTTTGGCAGTTCAGCCCCTGAAAGGTAGGCAAATGAGTGCGCATACTATGTTCTGATTGGTGGTCCAAAGGACAAGCCCTTTTACCTGATTAGTTTCTGATTGGTTCTTGACCCTTCTAAGCTCTGATTGGAGGCTTAAGGCTCTGCAATGGTTACGGTGGGAAATTTGAAAATGTTCTAATAAGGGACCCTAATGCTATCTCATAAGACAGCTATAAGAACTTGTGTTTGGTCTGCACCCTTTTGTCGTAGCCCCCCTTGGCTGGAAATTGTATTATAATAAGGAAGCTCTAATGCTATCTCATAAGACAGCTATAAGAACTTGTTACAGGTCTGCGCCCTATTGTCGTGGCCCCCTTGTTGCGAAACTTGAATTTGCTTGTCTAGTGGTGTATGGGCTAATGAATATTTTTTCTGTAATAAAGGTAGCGTCACTTAGCGGAAAGGTTAATTAGGGATTGTTGTGGCGCCATCTATGAGGAGAAATTTGAACTTGTATTATAATAAGTAGGTCTAATGCAACTTGCTTTCGGGTCTTAACCCCTAGACCCTTGGCGGGAAATTTGAATTAGAATATGTAAGTATTTACATTCTGATTACTTATTGCGAGAAATTTGGACCTGTATTCTAATAAGTAGGCCCAATACTAGCTTATAAGACAGGTGTAATGCCTTGCAACCTGCTCTCGGGGCTTAGAACCGTGGCCTACTTGGCGGGAAATTTGAATTTGTATTCTAATCAGAGAAGCTCTAATGCTAACTTGTAAGACAAGTGTGGGGCTTCGCAACTTACTCTCGGGGCTTCGACACCTCGTCCTGACCCCTAGGTGTAAAATCTGAATTTGTTAATAGCACAATCTACTTGTGTATAGATTAACGAATGTTTCCTGCAATATAGCTGGCACCACCTAGCAGTATACTTTAAAAGTGCATACAGGTCCTTGTTATGGATATGGTGGGAGATAAGGGGTCTAACACTGGTTTTTAAGGTAAGACGTATGCACCTGGGCCTCATATATGTAAAATTTTGCTAAGCGAGAACTTCCGCGAAGACCGCTTTGCGACCTTTAATCCAACCCTCCCGAACATAACCGAGATTGTAACACAGGTGTAGGGCGTCGCAACTTGCTCTCGGATTTTCGCCCATTGTCGTGATCGGAACTTATATCGAGGGCCTTCGTGTATTGTTGTGGTACCCTTGGCGGAAAATTTGAATTTGTATTATAATAAGGGGGCCTAATGATAATTTGTATGACAGGTGTAGGGCTGTGCAACTTGCTCTCACGGATTTGCGCCTTGTCTTGGCTCCATTGGCGAAAAATTTGAATTTGTATTTGTCTCTGCAGGTTATGGCTATGAATTATTATTGTATTGTATTGTAATAAGGGGTATAATTCTAACTTGTAAGATAGATGTAGGGCTTAGCAACTTAGCAAGTTTCTTTGTGGCGCCATATATGAGGGGAAATTTGAACTTGTATTATAATGCTAACTTATAAGACATAGGGCTTCGCAACTTGCTTTCGGGTCTTAGCCCCTGGTCCCTTGGCGGGGAATTTGAATTTGTATTTAAGTGTTTACATTCTGATTACTTATTGCGAGAAATTTGAACTTGTATTCTAATAAGGAGCCTATTGCTAACCTATAAGAGAGACCTGTGTGTTAGGGCCTGCGCCTTCCTGTTGTGGCCCCTTGTTGGGAAATTTGAGTTTGTGTCATCATCTAGTTGTGTATGAACTAATGAATACTTTCTGTAATAAAGGTGGCACCACCTAGCGTTATATTTCTAGGTCTAATCAGGGTTTTGTTTGTGGCACTATCTAGTGGTATATTTTTAAACCAGCGAATGTTTTCTGTGATAGAGGCGGCGCCGCCTAGCGGTATATTTCTCGGACTAACTAGGGTTGTTTGTTATACCATATAGTGTTGTAAAGACTAATGAATGTTTTCTGTAATAGAAGTTGATTGTGTTCGTCTCTCCCTCGTCTTTCTAAAACAAACAAATCAGTGCGTCACATCAATCTCAATCAACCAAATCAATATCAATCAACCAAATCATAACTTACAGCTTGCGTAACTAGCTTACAGTTCAAAAATACTGATTGGACTAACTTACACCTTGCTAAAAGCAACCAACCACAATTCGAAAATACCAAACTGATTTAATCTAATCAAACAAAATCAGCTCTCAATTCAAAAAATAGCAGTATGGTTTAGCTTACAGAGTGCAAATGAAAGCCAATCTCAGACTTATAGTAATTACCTCTCTAACCGCCCTTTCGCGGTAACTGCAACATTGTTAGTACAGATTCGAACGTCGTTAAGAAAACAAGTTTATAATATAAATTGAAGGAAAGCTTAGCGTTTGAAAATATATTACAAACAACAACGCATCATTTATTTAATCACATTTCTATCGGTCTTCTTCTTCTTCAACCGGGATTCGTCGCTATTATCATCATGGTTTTGAGACTCACCCTTCTCCTCTGCCTCATTGTTCTTCTTCCTCTTCTGTGAATCATCACCATCATCTTGAATATGAGATACATTCATCTGATCCACGTTATCGTTTCCAACATCATCTTGAACGGTTATGTTGTAATAGTCTATTAACAAGTCGGTAAAATCTCTAATGTCCTCTGGTGTTGGCTCATTAACTGGAGAATACATTATAATAATGCTCACTCGGTGACGATTACATTTTAAATAGCGAAACGCGTGAGAAACGGGAATGTTACTCGCCTTGGGTCTTGTGCGCGGGTGCACTCATTAATGTTCGGATAGAATCGGTTATCTTAGGGGGAAGTTTGAAGTGGGGGTCGCAGAAACAGCCTTCGCAGCCGTCTTAGGAGAAAATATCTCTGCCAAAAAAGGAGTTTAGATTTACAAACATGCCCCCAGGGAAGATATTACAACGTGGTTACGGAAACAAGAAGCGTACACTATGCATAACTCCCGTCTCACGCTCAATATTAGGTCAGATTAATAAATGCACGGTTTAGGTTAGGTTATGTCAATACTCGTACAGTATTAGGTTAGATTAATAAACGCATGGTTGTTTATAATATATTTTCAAACGCTAGGTTTTCCTTCAATTTCTATTAATAAACTTGTTTTCCCAACGGCGTTCGAACCTGCACTAACAATGTTGCAGTTAACGGGAAAGGGAGGTTAGATGGGTAATTACTATAAGTGTGAGATTGGCTTTCTTTTGCACGCTGTAAGTTAAACGATACTGCTATTTTTTGAATTGAGAGCCGATTTTGTATGATTAAGTTAAATCCATTTGGTATTTTTGAATTGTGGTTGGTTGCTTTTAATAAAGTGTAAGTTAGTCCAATCAGTATTTTTGAACTGTAAGCTAGTTTCGCAAGGTGTAAGTTATGATTTGATTGAGATTGATCTGATTGTTTGATTTGATCGAACATGATTTGTTTGGGATTGATCTGCTTAATTGATTTGATTTGATCTGATTGATTGATTTGTTTGTTTGAAAAAGAGACGACAGAGAGACGAGTGAGACACGAACACGATCAACCTCTATTACAGAAAAGATTCATTAGTCTGTACACCACTATATGGCATCATAAACAACCCTAATTAGTCCCAGAAATATACCGCTAGGCGGCGCCGCCTCTATCACAGAAAACATTCGCTGGTTTAAAAATATACCACTAGATAGTGCCACAAACAAAACCCTGATTAGTCCTAGAAATATAACGCTAGGTGGTGCCACCTTTATTACAGAAAATATTCATAAGTTCATACACAACTAGACGATGACACAAATTCAGATTTCCCAAGGGGCGACGACAGGAGGGTGCAGGCCCTAACACAGGTTCCTATGTCTATCTCCCTTATAAGTTAGCATTAGGCCCCTTATTAGAATACAAGTTCAAATTTCTCGCAATAAGTAATCAGAATGTAAACACTTAAATAGAAATTCAAATTCAAATTTCCCGCCAAGGGACCAGGGGCTAAGACCCGAAAGTAAATTGCAAAGCGCTATGTGTGTCTTATAAGTTAGAATTAGACCTCCTTATTAATATAATGTAATATTATAAGTTCAAATTTTCCCTCATAGATGGCGTCACAACAATCCCTAATTAGCCCTTCCGCTAAGTGACGCTACCTTTATTACAGAAAAACTATTCATTAGTCCATACACCACTAGATGACTCTACAAGCAAACTCAAGTTTCGCAACAAGGGGGCCACGACAAGAGGGCGCAGACCTAACACAAGTTCTTATAGCTGTCTTATGAGATAGCATTAGAGCCCCTTCTAAAATCGTCGAGAGAGATTGCATTGTCAGCAGTGCCTACTTCTACCTCGAAACCTTATCTAAGTAATTTCATAATTTGATATATGGTTATTTGAAATTTTCAAGCAAACTAGCCTTTAATGCTATGTATTTAAAGTCAAATTCTTTGTTTTAAAGCCAAAGTCTTATCATTAGAAATGGCGCCTATCTGGCAGCTAACTAAAGCTTTTGCAAATAATGTACCTTACAATGTAATATTTGAATACGTTCTTTAATTTAATTTTGTATATGATGCAATCGCGTGATTCAAATTAAATTTCTCTAATTTAAAATATGAAAACATTTATTTATACAAAAATATCCCTATTTACAAAGCCACTAACGAATGTTTCCTCTCAATTTAGTAAGAGGGTTTCCCTAAATATCGATACCAAAAATGTAAGTCCCATTTTCCTTTTAAATTTTCATTTTTACTTTGATCAAACAAAAACTTTATTTTCGTTTTAGAAAATACAAATAAAAATCATAAACCTTTCAAATACGTAAGCGAGAAAAGAAAACGTTACAATAGAAAATCATCTCCAATCATTAATGCGTTACTACTTCCAATTACGAGAGTCTATACCACATTCAAATTCAAGTTCGGTGCCAACAAATAATTTATAAGTCGAAAATTATCGGCAAATCTTGATAAAATCATGGACACATGTCTGTTTTCACACAGACTTTCTAACAGGTGAGTACTTTCTGATTTTAAACGTCAATAACGAATTTGATCAAACATTATTTGTCAGATTATATAAAATTAAAACATTTAATTAATTTGTTCGTTCATAGGTGTTAAAGATAGATAATCAACATAATTACTCTTCCAGTATTCTAACGGCATACGGTTGATTAACTAAAGAAGAGTATTGGTTCTATTTTAATTTATAATTATCACAAATTCACGCTGTTGTATCGCAATAAAACCTTTTAATATACAAAAATTTATGTTAACTGTGACAAATTGTCAGAAAATTACAATTTTTAAAAGTAAAGCGTATCTAAAAAAATTGTTATAATATTACTAAATTGTGTATTTGATAAAATAAGTTTAAGCTGGTGCTTATACCGTCTGGCTCAGGGTGGTGTTTATGAAACGTAGAGGGTGTGTCACGACGACTGATGATGAGACGTTTATTGAGAAATGCATTTTCTCAATTTTCTTAGTTTTATCAATACAGATACGTTTAGAGTAAACGTGTTTATCCCTTAATTCCGTGAAGTACGTTATTACGAGTTCCTCAATACGCAATCGTTAGTTTAGAACTTAATTGAAGTTAACTCGTTAACTATCAACTCGATAGTTTTTGATCGAAAGTTAATAGTTTTCTGGATAATTATAAAGGATGTTTTAGAGCTTTCGTTAATTTGTTAGCCTACCAAAAATCTTCTATTAAGAAAACTTGTCCACAATTTAATTAAACTTAATAAAGGCTACTTCACTTTTTGAATCAAAGCGAATAGTTTTCAAAATATTCATAAAAGTTAATTAAGGGGCTTTTATCAATTTGTATATTTTTAGGACTTCCCGAGAAAAACAATAAAAAAAGGTTTCGATGCATTAACATAAAGTATTGTAGAGATCCTGTTCAGAGAATCCTTTTTTTATAGCCAAAACACATTGCCTTTAAAACAGTTTTACATACTTTTTCCCTAAAGTTGACAGATATTGGTATTATAAGACCGGTAAGAGTAAGAATAGTTTACTGCTAATTGCTTTACGAGTACAGTTAAGGTTTTGTTACAGATTATATTGACATTTATAATGTAAATTTTCTGTCATTTATAACTTTGCATATAATTTAATTAATTAAAACAAATTGCTTAAATATAAGTTTTTTAACAGATTTTTTTTAGTATTAAATTATTCTGTGTAAATAATATCCTAGTTAATGTATAATTACTAATTCACTCATTTTTAACCAATTATTGTTAGAAAAACTACAATTTGTTAAATTGGTAATTATGATATGAGTTAGATTGTTTTACACACAGACAGAGTTTAAACCTCAACAACGAATTAGCTCAAACATTATTTTTACACATCAGATTATACCAAATTAAACTGTTTAATTAATTTTTGTGTTTATCGATGTTGTTTACCATAATTACTCTTCCCGTATTCTAACCGCTTTCAGTTAATTAATTACGGAAGTGTATTGCTTTTATATTACTTTATAATTATAAACAAATTCAGCGTATCTAAGAAAATTGTTGTCATAAGGCTAAATTATGTATTTTCAACTGCGTTATTACGAGTATGTCAATACGTAAGATATTTAGATCCAAATACAATATATATATATATATATATATATATATATATATATATAAAACGTTATCTATACTTTTTGATTGAAGGTTAATAGTTTTCCAGTTAATTGCAAAAACCGTTTTAGAGCTCTCATAAAGTAATTTCATATCGGATTTGTTATCCCAACAAACCTTGTGTACAGTTTAATTAATCTTAATAAAGATCTCTTTACTTTTTGTATCAAAGCGAACAGTTTTCAAAATATTTTTAAAGGATACTTAAGTGGTTTTTATTAATGCATTGTTTAATGCCCCGAGAAAAAGGTTAAGAAAAATTTCAATACTCTAAGATAAGGTATTCCAGAGAATCCTTTTTTAATAGAGAGCATCAGATTTATCTTTAAAAAAGATTTACATTTTTTTCCCCTAAAGTTGACAGATATCGACCAAAAAGGTCCTAAGACTTGTAAGAGTAAGAATATTTTAGTGCTAGTTAGTTTAGAAATACAGTTACAATCCTTTACGTATTATGTTGACTTCTACCATGTATATTTTCTGTCATTTTGTTTAAATATTAGTTTTTTTAAAGTAATTTTTTTAGTGTTATAGTATCTTGTGTAATATTAGAATTAACATTTAATTAATAATTCACTTATTTTGAACAAATTATTGTTAGAAAAATTATAAGAATTGGTTCAATTAGTAATTATTATAAGGATTAGATTGTTTTTCACGCAAACTTTCTAAAAGGTAAGTACTTTTTGAGTTTAAAACGAATTAACTCAAATAATTTTTTTACATATCATATTATACTAAATTAAATCTTCCAATAATTTCTGTGTTTATCGGTGTTAAACGTAGTTGTTTAACATAAACACTTTTCCAGTATTCTGACTTCTACAATTAACTAATTCAAAAATTATTTTGATTAAATTTTAATTTATAATTATAACATTAATTTTATTAAATACATAAATAAAAAGTTTATCTCGAGTAGGATTTGAACGTATGACCTGTACTTTGCTAGAGTACCGCGCTAACCAACTGCGTCATCGAGATTCAAACCCCAATCAATGTAAATTTTGTCTTTATGTATGTAGAACTGATGAAAATTTTAAATTTAATGAGCGCGGTACTCTAGCAAAGTACAGGTCGTAGGTTCAAATCCTACTCGAGGAAAATTTTTATTATGGATTTAATAAAATTAATGATAATTTTTAATTACATATTTATTACCTTTGAACGTCATAACAAAAACTTACAACAAATTAATATTAGTCAAGTTGCTTTGGTATGTGCGAATCCTTGCTATATTGTAGGCTCACATTCCATTAATATAAGTAATTTGATTGTAATCTCATTAAATTTAGAATTTTGATAGTTCTATATACATAAAGACTAAGTTTACATCGATTGGGGCTTGAATCTCGATGGCGCAGTTGGTTAGTGCGGTACTCTAGTAAAGTACAGGTCGTAGGTTCAAATCCTACTCGAAGTAAACTTTTTATTTATGTATTTAATAAAATTAATGATAATTTTTAATTACATATTTACCTTTGAACTTATTCGTTCATAACAAAACTTATAATATAATTATAACTAGTTGACAGCATTGTATCGTACTAACTTAACTTAATCTTCACGCCGTTCCCTTGCGGGGTAGGCAAAACAATCCCTGTCTCTTATTTATTTTTCATTCACAATATTTCTCCATGCTTTCCTATCTCCGCATACCTACCTAGCTTCCGCAAGATTCATACATAGTCTCTGACATGCCGTTTTATTTTTTAAACTCCTTATCTTTCTTTCCTTTATCATAGATTCTACTACATTCTGCCAAGTTTCACGCGGCCTACCAGGCCCGGCCTTTCCCCTAACCTCACCCACATATATTTGTTTCGTTAATCTTGCGTTGTTCATTCTCTCAATGTGACCAAACCAACGTAATGTACAATTTTTATATCTATCCATCATCGTCTTTTTCTCACCACACTCCGTCATTATGCATTGATCTTTTATCTTGTCCTTTCTCGTTTTACCACATGCGCTTCTCAGGAATCTCATAATCATGGTATTTATTTTTCTTTCGTGCTTTTTTTGACATACCCATGTCTCACTTCCATACAGTACTGACGGGACGAATACGCCATTATAGAGTGCTCGTTTCGCAGCTACGCCCATGCTTTCATTTCTCATTATCGTCTACATACTTCCAATCACTTTCGTTCCAGCATTGACTTTTTGTCCAATCTCGCTCTTAATTGTACTATCTGCAGTAAACATTCTACCGAGATATACCAGCTCGTCCACTTGCTCCACAATTTCGTCTTGCAGAGTAAATACTCTACTTTCCTTTCCACCTTCCCGATTGAACACCACAATCTTAGTTTTGTTCACGTTTACCTTTAGGTTCATGCTCTCACAGATTGTATCAAACTTCCTCAGAGCGATTTGCAGCTCATCCGCACTGTCACTTAATAAGACTGTGTCATCTGCATACACCAGAAGTCGTACATTTACATCACCAACCATTACACCATTTGTATCGATACATGCTTGTCTAAGACATTTATACATGTATACATTGAACAACCACGGTGACATCACACAGCCTTGTCGCACTCCTTGCCCAATATTAAAGTATTCACTCACAGCTCCTCTCACTCTAACACACGCCCGACTACCGTTGTGAACTGCCCTTATTCCATTTATTAGACCTTTATTTACGCCATATTCATTTAATATTTCCCACAGCTTCTCCCTATTCACTCTGTCATATGCTTTCTCCAGATATACAAACGCACAGTACAACTTCCTTTTTACTTTCAAACACTTTTCGGTCACCTGCTGGAGAGCAACCATCTGATCGACACATCCTCTCCCTGGCATGAAGCCACCTTGTACATCCCAAATCTTAGTTTGTGTAGTTTCTCGTACTCTATCAATCAGTATTCTTCCAAATACTTTACCAGGCACGCTGAGCAAGCTTATCCCTCTGTACTTCTTACAATCATTCTGGTTCTGCTTATCCTTATACAGTGGTAAAATGATCGCACTCTTCCAATCCCTAGGCACTTTTCCACACCTAAGACATACATTGAATAATTCACACAATCTTCGTATAAACTTTGCATCACATACTTGAGCATTTCACCAGTGATTTCATCTACGCCTGCTCCCTTGCCGTTTTTCAACCTACCTACCGTTGTCTCTACCCCATTTGTTCCAATATCCTTATCAGTTTCATTCATTATTTCTTCTATATTCTCCTTATTTAACCCTTAAGTCTTACTTTCCTCACTTCACAGTCGTCCCATACTATTTCGTTGCTAGTATTCATCACTCCTGCAGCGTTCTGTTTTGGGCCCATTTCCAGAAGAGTTTTTTTTCCCTCAAAATCATTCTGCATTTTCTCTCCTTCCACAGTCATCACTTCCTCTTTACTTATTCTCACTGCCTCCTTCGCTTCTTTGTTTCTTAATCTGTACACCCCATACAATCTCATCTTCTCAGTCTCATTTTTTGCAGCAATCATTGCCATGTACGCATCTTTTTTCTTACATACTGCCTTTTTTACCGACTTATTCCACCAAGCACATTTTTTTTGTCTACCTACAGTTACTCTTCCATATATTCCACGGCACAATTGACAGCAGAGTTTTTCAAGCTTAACCATGCACTTTCAACGTCAGTGTCTTTTATTTGTTTGTTCCACACTGTTTCATTCACATTCAACTCTTTACTCACAGCATCTGCGTATTTCATTCTCGCACCATTATCCACTAGTTTGTCGACCCTAATTCTGGACGTTTGCTACGTTTGCTTTCCTTCTCCAGACCCACTTTTGCCCTAACCACACTCGATACAACCAAAACGTGGGCCGATCCACACTCCGATCCGCGCAATACTTTTGTGTCTTTCACTAGGTTTCTAAGCCGTTCATCATACACTATCAAGTCTATCATACTTTTAGATTCACCTCTTTGCCATGCATACATATGCACATTATTATGTTTAAACCACGTATTGGATACAAACAGGCTTCGCTCCACACAGATGTTCAGCAGGTGTTCACCGTTCTCATTGACTCTTTGGTCTCCGAACTTTCATAGAACGCGTTCACTATGTTCTCTCTGTACACCCATCCATCCGTTCATATCCCCCACTATCATCACTTTCCTTTGGTTTACATACGTTCAACACGTTCTCTACTTCATTCCAGAAGTTTTAGCTCCTGGTCTCTTTCTCCATTCACCGGTGCATAGCATGCAATAAGAAAAATTCTTCGAAACTCCACTTTCATTCTAACCCATATTACCTGGGGAGATACCAGTTCGTACTGTTTAACACATCTTTTCGCTCTTTCACTTATGATTATCCCAACTCCTTTTGATCATAAGTGAAAAAGCGAAAAGATATCGTACTAAAATCTTTTAGTGAGGACATGAACAGACTATTATTAGCTATGATACAACCATCTTTTAGCGAGGACGCAAACCAGGTGTATGTCTAGCACAGATACGAACCACGCATATCTGGTTATTTCCTTGTGGCATATTTGCAAAGCAGAGATTCAAACCACATGTGTTTGGTCACCTACTATTTTTTAATGATGACTCACATCATCTATTTTTAATAATGGTGCTGTTACTATAATTTTAGCTAAGACACGAACCGACTATTTTTAGCTATGACGTGACCACCTTTTACTTAAGACATGCACCGACTATTTTTAGCTATGATACAACCACATTTTTGCGAGGACGCGAACCAGCTGTCATCTGATCCCCAAGGTGACCTTGCAAATCTAGTGACATTTCTAGTGACTCTTCAAATCTAATGACTTTTTGAGTTAGGATCGGCCTTATTTGGGATGAAAATGTATATTTTTAATGTTTGGCGTTGGTTATTATTATTGAAACGATTTCAGGTGTTTAAGCTGCCCAAAAATTAACCATGTGCAGTAAAATTGATAAATTTATGTGAACTGTGACTAATAGTGAAAAAGTTACAATATTGTTTTTAAACGTAAACATATTTTAAGAAAATTTTTATAATGTTCCTAAATTATGTATTTGTATGAAACTACTCCTTTGGATCTGGAGTGTCGTTTATAAAATAAATGTAAGTTGGTGCTTACACGGCGTGGACTACAAAGGTGTTTGGAAAGTTGCCTAATCAGCTATAGAATAAATATAACTTTTTAAACATAGAGGCTGTGACATCATCAGTTATAAATGTTTTATAAATACGGCAAGCTTAGAATAAACATTTTTATGGCTTAACTCCTTGAACTGAGTACGAGTACGTCAATACGCTATCCTTATTAAATATATTTAGATTGAGAAGGCTAGAATTTATTTAAAATTAACTACCTATAAGAAGTTCGTTATACTTTTTGATCGAAAGCTAATAGTATTTCATATATCTACAAAAACTGGTTTAGAGCTCTCACAAAGTAGGTTTTAGAGCAGACTGTGTCAAGCTATTAAAATCTTTTATTAAGAGAACTTGTCCACAATTTAATTAACATTAATAACGTTCTCGTCACTTTTTGTATCAAAGCGAATAGTTTTCGTAGTATTTATAAAGGTTACTTAAAGGCGTTTGTTTATGCATTTGATGTATTAACAGAAGGTACTGTAGAGAGTCTTTTCTAAGAACCTTTTTTTATAGAAAAAACCAGATTATCTTTAAAGACGGTTTCCACACTTTATTCACTAAAGTTGACAAATATTGACAAAACATATCTTTAGAATATTTAAGTGCTAATTGGTTGTTAATTACTGTTGAAGTTTTGTTACTGTTTATATTTACCCTTACAATGTAAATTTTCTGTCATTCATAAGCTAACCCTGAATATAATCTAAATAATTAAAACAATTTGCTTAAGTATTTGTTTTTTTTTATTTATTTTTTTAGTATTGGA
Organism: Vesta saturnalis; assembly: GCA_036346205.1. Classification (NCBI taxonomy): domain Eukaryota; kingdom Metazoa; phylum Arthropoda; class Insecta; order Coleoptera; family Lampyridae; genus Vesta; species Vesta saturnalis. The sequence continues at coordinate 7,753,784 of JARFJB010001976.1, forward strand.
GTACTTTGTGTAACTATTATTAAAATAAATGTAAAATTACTAATTCATTTATTTTGAATTAATTATTGTTAGAAAAATTATAACAATTACTTATTTCGTAATTATCTACCACATGGGTTAGATTGTTTTTCATACAGACTTTCTAACAGGTTAAGTACTTTTTGAGTTTAAACATCAACAAGTTACTACAAATATTATTTTTAAAAACGTCTGATTCTGAATCTCTAATATTCAAACATTTATATTAGCTATGAGTAATTGTCAGAAAATTACAATATTGTTAAATGTAAAGCAAATGTAAGAAAATTGTTGTAATAGTACTAAATTGTGTATTTGTATTGAAACTACCACTTTGGATATGGAGAGTGTCGTTTGATAAAATAAATTTGAGTTGGTGCTTGTAGCGTCTGGACTACAGTGGTGGTAGGGAATATTGCCTAACTGGTTAAATTATTAGGATAATATTAAAAATAGAGGATGTGTCATGGCGACTGATTACTATCGCTTAATTCCTTGAACTGCGTTATTAAGAGCAATCATTATTAAAGATATTTAGATTGAAAAGGCTAGAAAGAACTTAATTAAAGTTAATTATCTATAAGAAATTCTCTATACTCTTTGATTGAAGGTTAATAGTTTTCCAGATAATTATAAGAAGTGTTTTAGAACACTCATAAGGTAGGTTCTAGAGCTGATTTGTTATCTTAAAAACTTGTATTGCGAAAATTTCTTCAAAATTTATTTAACCGTAATAAGTACCTCTTCGCTGTTTGTATCAAAGCGAATAGTTTTCAGAATACTTATGAAGGTTATTTAAGAAGATTTGATTTACAAAACATTAAGATAAATTTCGATGCACTAATGATAAGGTATCAGAGAGAGTCGTTTTAAAGAACCAACAAAGTTAACAGATTTTAAGACTCGTAAGATCTTATTTATTAGTACACGCAAAAGCACATTGAAAAAATTCTTTAAAATCAAATTTCTCTGCATTTTTCGCAACTTAAGGCGTTTAATATATGTTGATCTATTAAATTATTAAGCATAGGTAGAATGAGTACACTGTAGGGACGTGACGTCATCAGTGATGGGGGAAGGCTTGGGGGAGGGTGAGGATGTGGGTTGGGGTGAGGGTGGGGTCGACTTCTTTTCAACCCCCTTGATAGATTTGTTTGCCCCTTGATGGCATTTTCGCTCTAATTAAGGCCCTTTTAGCAGTATTAAGAGCCTTTTTGTCAGTCTACCATTGGGTTTAGGGGTGTGGGGTGGTTACGTGATTAGGTGGGGATAAGGAGTGGGAGTGCGGGGTGTCAACATCCCTCAGGACCGAAATCTTTGTTCACTTTAATGCATCTTAGTAACACAGTTTCGGCCGTCTTATCTACGTCATCTTAATGTATCTTAGTTCATCTCAGCAAGTCCAGGTCCATCGCCCGGAGTTCGTGCTGGAGGCGTAGGGTACTGGGTTCTGTTTGGGGCGCCTGTGGGTGGGCAACACCCTTGGCTTCTGATTGGTCCAGATGTCAGCATCCTGAGCCCTCCAGTCCAGCTCCTGGAGGGTAGGTAACCGCAGACACATTATCTCAGCTCATATTGACGTAATCGCCAAGTAATATAGAAATAAATTCAAGATATTGATCTGAAAGTGTGTTCTATCAAAACACCTTGGTTATTACCGGTAATAAAAAGGTAAAGGGTTTTTAATAATTTGTTATGAGTAATACTATTTTTAAGATTACATATCATGTATAAGCAGCATCCTCATGTCAATCAGAGCATCACATATCATTGTAATTATGATACGGTTCTCTAATTGCATATTAAATTAATTATTTTTCCTGCTGATTCTAAAGAACGCATTTAAACATCTCTACTCTTCAGCTTCGTTAGATTCATTGAAGGGTGTGCAGGATTTAATTCAGCAGATCGGGTTGAGATGGTGATAACTAACGACAAGTTCCAAGATAAACGCTTAGGATTTTCATCCCGACGCGACGTACAGAGCAGCTGAGCTCCACTGTAATGATGGCAACACTTGAAAGAATCTTGCAAAGTAATGTAAATTTCTTTAATAATAATGCGTTGAATTTACAAGTAAACCGAGCTGTTTTACCTGTGGGTTATGCACGTCAGATAATGACTGGTGTTAGTTTTACAGAGTGTTGCACACGTAAAAAAGGTCGGTCATTAGCTGTAGCCATAGCTATAGCCGCGGACGTAACATTCTTAAAAGGTTTAAAAGATGTTGATGCATTTAGGGTAGATAAAATCCAAAAATCTGTACAGGTAATTAAATAAAGTACAGGCTAAAACCAAAAGACAATCACTTACCAGTGTTGTACTGAAAGAACGCCTTGGAAAGTTGATGCACAACAGAATAACTGCTGTTACGCCGATACCGTTACCGGCCTGGTTCATATAATATTGTTGATACGGACAAAACATTATTGCACCATTATATTTTCAAATTCCCATGTCATCACCGGTATGTAGTGCGCAGGCGAGAAAACCACATATTGAGGTTCCCGTAAGCATAGTTTTCTAAAGTAATGTCTATTATACGCATAAGTGGAGATAAAACATCATCCAAAACGATGTCGCAATAAAACTTGACGTCATGTTACCACCAAAGTACGTCATAGAACTATTACTCAATAAGGTAAGATAAAACTCCATTTTTATGTATCTGGCTCCTGCGAAGGTAACATCTAACTATTAAATTTGTCATTGTATCCACGCCACTTGACCAGGTATTGTTTATGTCGTCCGCGTCCCTTCTCTGCCAAAACCTTATCGACTTTGAATAAGTTGTCTTTATCAACCGTAACAACTTCCTCATAAAAGGTGCCCTCAAAAGGATCGTTATTAAGATCGATTACATGGTAAACTGGTGGTCTTCTTTTTATCACTGTACTGATTAGGGTTATTTGTTACATAGAAATTGATATTCTGTTTCTTGAAAAAGTTTTGTATACTGCCCGCCACAAACCATTTGCCTTTATCCGTCTGTAGATTTGATGGTGTATTGTCACACTCCTTAAAAATATCGGCGAATGCTTCAATTACAGGTGCGGCTATCTTCGTTCTAAGAGCTCTCGCCCACACCCTTTTGCTAAATACATCAATAACCGTTAGTATGTAATTGTACCCACTATTGTGTTTACCTAAACTTCGCATATCGCAAAGATCCGCTTACCACAACTCGTAACTGTTGTTCACAATATACCTATTGTACGAAAACTTTTTTCTGACTGGTTTATGCACTGTATAAGCTTCCTATGCGTGCAACCTGTTTTGCACTTCACCATATCTACCTTTTACAGCGTTAGCTAAAGGAATTATACTCTAAAAACCTGCTGCATGTGAGGGATCATAATATACAACATACATGTTATGTTCTCCACGTATCTCAGTCTAGTGAAAGTTTCCAGCGATTCACTATCGGCATCGTAATTCTCACCTATAGCTCGCTCAACGTTAGGAGATACAACAGCAACATGTCTTCGCCTATAAATCCTTGTGCTATATTTATTTCTTTAATGTATGTCGCAAACTATCGCTAGCCGTTCGGGTTTGTAGTTTTTCTCTGCCTTAACGTTTCGTGAACCAGATGGATAATGTTGTAATGTGGGATGTCTCTCCTTTTATTGTGACAGCACCCGCTTTATCCCAAAATACATTACCGTCCGTATTCAATATTCGCAAGACAGCCTCTCCTTTCTTCCTATATGAAGCCGGAAGCGTTGATACTATTTCGTTGTCTACCAGGCCTTTGCGTTTCCGTAAATCCCTAATATCATCATCACCCGTGATGGTTGACGTAATTCATTGGAAAAGTGTAGATATCTTTGAAGGACGTGATTGTACCGATGCCATTTGTCATGGTCAGTCATTTTGGTTTTTGAAACTTTATCCATGTTGTTATCCAACTGCGTTGAAATGCTGTTTTGTGTGAGACCGGATGACTGGAAGCGTTGTATAAAATCCAATCTTCAGATTGTGGTCCATAGTTGTTATTGAAACAGATTACCTAGAATACCACCAAGTAATGGTCCTAAGAGAAGTGGCAGTACAAATATCCACTTGTCGTACCAAACGGGCGCAATCCACATTTTTCTACACGGCTTCTAAACTCTGAAATGATCTCCCTAGTTCCTGTTTTCCCTCACTTATGATATGAGAAAATTTAAGGTAGTTGTTCATAGGCATCTATTGGCAATTCATCATACCTCTATCCATCCTCCTAAGTGTTCCTGAGTGCTTTAGCACGATAGGCCTAATTTAGCCTGTTTAGGTCCACAATCATAAAAAAAAGAAATGCATCGTCCTTCTGTACAAGAAACTGTTCCTTTTTATACATTCGTCTCTCTGCGCCAAGCGTCTTAAAGTGCGCTTATGTTGAGAGAGTCGATGCTTCTAATCAGCTGACAGAAGTACACGACCTTTTGAAATGTTGTGTGCACACATTTGCAGATGCATTCGTCCTGCTTACTATCCAGACATTTCAATAAATCGTCATGTTGACTTTTACTTAATCTGGCTAATGCGTGGAGGATAACGCTGTTTTTTATTAAAACGCCAGCCATCATATGTGATGTAAACTTTATGACTGTGAGGTTTAAATAATTTTTTCGCTATATATATATATATATATATATATATATATATATATATATATATATTCTGTTTTAAATCTAACAATAAATACCCGTGTGGGTTTGAAGTGGCATGCTGGTACGCAGCCTCTAAATATTTTGGGTTGTTAGGCGAAATTTGTCATGCTAAATGCTGTATCTGAGCTGTGTCACGCGAATTCTTAAACAAAATTATGTAATGAGCGTTGAGCGAAATATCTCTCTGTCCACGCCCATGACAAAATATGGATGGTGTTAAGAAAAATACACTTAGGTTGCTATGATGACAACCCTTTGTAAAAATATCCACTATCGAGCTGTTCGTTTCGCGCATTAGATCGTGAATTATTATTAAGACCGGTTTTTCGCTGTTAAGTTGTTTCATACCAGGTAAACCCTTCTAAAATTCCACCGAGAGGTCTTTGAATAACGGCTGCCACTCGTTGTAGAACCAGATAATTTCTTCAAAAGTTAAATCGCAGTCAGTTTCGATGTTTTTTAGAAAATTCACGATAAAATACGATTTCCCGCAATCCGAACGCCCCGCAAGTATTGCTGAAAAGGGTATGCTTAAACTGACACTCTATCTTGAATCCCAAACGATACTAACGGCTAAGTTGGAGATTAATGTTAACTTGTCTGCCTTGTCTGCCTTTACATAATTAGTGGGTTTTTCTCCGCCACGACAGAGTTAACTAAATAGTGAAAGGTCGAAGGTCAACGTGTTTGCCTTTACTTAATTAGTGGGTTTCACCCAGATACGATAGAGTTGATTGAATACCGAAAGTTTGTTATTACAGTTGCATAACCGTGGGGGAAATCCAGAAAATAATTATGTTAATGATTGGAGAAAACCCCTAAGTACTTTATATTGGCTATTTATAAACAAAATACAGAAACTGAATGTATCGTGACTATATATAAATAACATAAAAACAGCAGTTATTCAGTCGTGTCAACCTTCCAAGAGGTATTTTCAATTCACTGGTAAGGCATTGTTTTTTGGTTTAGCCTTTACTTTATTTAGTTACATGTGCGGATTTTTAATGTTATATTATAATTACAGATATGGATTGTATCTATCATAAACGCATCATGTTTTAAAGCTTTTAAAAATGTTACATAAAATATCGCTATTGGTGATACGTATCATTCCTTTTTACGTGTGCAAAACTCTGTAAAACTAACATCAGTCATTCTCTCTCGTTATGGTGCACAACCCACAGGTAAAACAGCTCGGTCTACTTGCAAATTCAACGTATCATTATTAAAGAGACTTACATTACTAAGCAACATGTCCTCAAGTGCTGTCAGAAAGGCATAAAGGTTTATTGGGGAACTTGTCGTTAGTCATCACCACCCCAATCGGATCAGCTGGATTAAATCTTGCACACACGTCTAACGGAGCTGAAGAGTAAATATGTTTAAATGCGTTCTTTAGGATCAACAGGAAAGACAAACAATTTAATATTCAATTAGAAATAGGTATTATAATAACTATGTTATGTGATGTTTGTATTGACATGAGTAGTATCACTTATAATATATTATTAAGAATCCTTTATGTTTTTATTACAGGTAATAACCAAGTTGTTTTGGTAAAACACTCTTTCAGATCAACATCTTAAACTTATTAATGTGGTGCCTTAAATTGAGATGCAATTAAAAATCTGTTTGTGTATTTGAGTTGATTGATCACGTCAAGATGAGCTAAGATCATGAGTCTGCGGTTGCCTATCCTCTAGGGGCTGGACTGGACTGGAAGACTCAGGATGCTAACATCTGGACCAATCAGAAACCAAGGGTATTACTCACCCACAGGAGCTCCAATCAGAACCCAACCCCTTACGCGTCCAGCACAGATGCCGGACGATGGGCATGAGCTTGCTGAGATGAACGAAGGATACATTAAAGTGAACGGGCTTCAGGGATGTTGTCCCCCTGCACACCCAATACTTACCCCACCCCCACACTAATACTCCTATAAGTGCTCCAACAGCACGTCGTATTTTGGCAAGATTTAAAAACAGTGAGTGTTTGGAAGTGCAATACAGAAAGAACCACAGAGAGAATGTTTTGATCGATAAATTAGGTGGAACTGTTACACACAGTAATTGCACGTCCTCAAATTTCTTCGGGTCAAAATGCCAATGAATTGGAAGTCGTTTCAAAATCATCCATTTTGCAATATTAAAAAAAATAAATATTAGCTTTTTAAATCGCAATTTGTCAGTAACCTTTACGATTGGGATTAAGACCAGATATTGGATTTTTTATTTTAGGTTCAAGGTGAAGTAATGAAAGACCGGAACTTTGCAAGCAAGACTTTGTTTACTAACGAATCGATTTTTACAACCAACGGTACCGTTTCCTCCCAAAAATACTAGATGGTGGTCAGTAAATAATCTATAATTTGTTGTTGTTGTCCACGGCAACCAACACTACCAAAAAACAAACGTTTTGTGTGGTATGTACGACGCGAGGTAACTGGGACCTTACTATTTTAGGCAATATTTCTTGAGGAACTTCCATTGGATTTTATAGTTCGTCCATGGTATCGTCATGATGGCTCTCCAGCTCGTCCTAGAATTGTTTCTGAGTGGCTTAACCAGAATTTCAACAACCAATGTATTGGTATATTTTCGAACAATAAATGCCCGCCACGCTCATCCGACATGACACCCCCATTTTTTTTTCTTATGGGGCTACTTAGAACAAGACGTGTATAAAAATAGGCATTTTGCAAACCTCAATGAACTTGAACAAGAAATAGTTAGATGTGCAAGGGAAATTTCTGAAAATGTTTTATGTGCTACTGTGGATGAATTCATAAGGAAAACAATTGTATGCATCGAAAGAGATAGCCGTCATACAAAAACTACTGGACAGGTCTAGACTTAGTTAACACATTTCCTACCGAATCTTATTTTACTATTTATTGTGTTGCCAATTAACATAACGTTGTAACAACTCAGAACTGTGTGTATTATCTCAAGACTTTTTGATATATATATATATATATATATATATATATATATATATATATAATTATCACAGGGTGTTTCATTAAGGCTGGCCACCGGCCATATTTCAGAAACTAGTGGACATAAAAGTGGAGAAAAAAATTCATTATAAAAGTCGCCACGAGAAAATCCTGGAAATTATTTTTAAGTTCCGTAATTCATCGCAAGGGGGCGCAATTGAAAATTAAAAAATAAAATTATAAATTTCTCCGAAAATTCCCACATTGAGGCATACCTTTGGTAACATCGTTAGAAAGCTTAGACAATTTTGCATCATTTTGGTCTAAGGCTCATTGGCGTACCGACCTTAATAAGAGTGGGGGAAGCTATTGAATGTGTAATCATTTAAATCGCTGTTATTTTTAAACGACTTATCCGATTGTAGTAAACCTAGGCTTGTTTAGAAGAAAAAGGTAAGTACTTTTAACTGTCGCATCCATTGGTACGCGATAGCTCATAATAAAATTGTTAGAGGGCGCAATTTGTAATAATACCAGTATTTTTGATTTTATTCAGAAAAATTAAATCATACGGTATAATTATGACATCATAAGCGGAAAGTAGCTTAAATTTGTAACAAAAAACGTAAATAACGCAATTTGATATCTTTATTTGTTCCAGAGTTATGGCGAAAAGAAGACTTTTTAACCGTTTAATTTAATAATTGATTATTGCTATGGTTTCTTAAGGTGTATAGGTTGGATTAGTAATGAGAAATCTGCATTTATCATAGTCTGTGCCTCCCTTCACACTCTATCTAGGCTTAGGACTAGTCCAAACTAAGCAAATTGCAAAGTTTGGAGCGTGTTTAGAGGCCAACGGGCCATAATAACGATATCAAAGTAATGATTGATTTTTGTTTAAGAAACTTTTTAATAGAATGGTAAAAAATCATGAACAACTGTTAAAAAACAAGTGAAAAGCTGTAAATGTTCAAATTGACGGCCGTTTTGTAAAATACAACTATTAATTCTTCTTCTTGTACTGGAAACAGCTGTTTCGATTTCGTCTCGTGGAATCGAATTTATTGCAATTTCAATTCGGTGAATCATGTCCTCTCGGGTGGTTGGTCTCGTTTCGTAAACAATATCTTTTATTCTTCCCCACAAGTAGAAATCTAATACAGTTAAATCCGGGGATCTAGGTGGCCACGGAAACAAACTACCCCTTCCCATCCAGCGATTTGGGTATCTAACATTTAAGAAATCACGGACTCTTCGGGAATAGTGTGAAGGACATCCATCATGTTGATACCACAGGGATGCTCTCACGTCAAGGGGAATGTCTTCTAAAAGATTGGGCAAGTCATTTTGTAAAAAGTTTAAATAAGATTCACCGTTTAGGTGTCCATGAAAAACAAATGGTCCGATAATTATGTCACCTGAAACACCACACCACAAATTTACACTCCATCTGTTTTGGTGATCCACTTCGCGCATTCAGTGAGGATTTGTTTGCGACCAATAATGCATATTGTGCAAATTAACTCTGCCGCAGCTAGTAAAAGTAGCCTCATCGGTCCATAAAACTTTGGAAAGGAATCGAAGATTTTCACTACACATGTCTCTTAGCCAATAGCAATAGTCGAGCCGCCTGTCAAAATCAGTGTCTGATAAAGCCTGGTGTAAAACTAGATGATAAGGATGCAGCTTAAAATCCCTTAAAATTCTGAACACAGAAGCAACTCTTACACCTAGTTCTGTGGAAATCTCCCTGATGCTTACGTGAGGCTCCGATTCTACGTACGCAAGAACATTAATACTATTGTCTTCATTTCTTATGCGACGTCTTCTGACAGGAAGTGGAATACGTCGTACATTTCCTGTTTGTCTTAAACGTGTTGCCATTCGCCGAAACACTTTTCTAGTGTAGTGCCTTCGATCAGGATATCTGATAGCGTATTGTCGTTCCGCAATAGCTGCATTTTGAAAACATTCATAATACACGGCAAGCATGTCGTAAGCCTCGGCATTGGTATACGACATTTTTGAAGGATAGCACTAATTTCTGATAAGGTACAATAAAACCCAAAACTAATGATTTTTTACAACACAACATCAATCAAAATTATGTAAGTTGACAACTTTTCAATTTATTTACCTCCATGGAAACGAGCCGACTTTGTTCCGCAGCAAATTAGATTATTATTTTAAAACACACCACATTAGAATTATGTCTTAGAAGTTTTATATGATGCTATAAACGTACAGAAGAAGAATTAATAGTTGTTTTTTACAAAACGGCCGTCAATTTCAACATTTATAGATTTTCACTAGTTTTTTAACAGTTGTTCATGATTTTTTACCATTCTATTAAAAGGTTTCTTAAACAAAAATCAATCATTACTTTGATATAGTTGTTATGGCCCGTTGGTCTCTAAACACGCTCCAAATTTTGCAATTTGCTTAGTTTGGACTAGTCCTAAGCCTAGATAGAGTGTGAAGAGAGGCACAGACTATGATAAATGCAGATTCCTCATTACTAATCCAACCTATACACCTTAAGAAACCATAGCAACAATCAATTATTAAATTAAACGGTTAAAAAGTCTTCTTTTCGCCATAACTCTGGAACAAATAAAGATATCAAATTGCGTTATTTACGTTTTTTGTTACAAATTTAAGCTACTTACCGCTTATGATGTCATAATTATACCGTATGGTTTAATTTTTCTGAATAAAATCAAAAATACTGGTATTATTACAAATTGCGCCCTCTCAATTTTATTATGAGCTATCGCGTACCAATGGATGCGACAGTTAAAAGTACTTACCTTTTTCTTCTAAACAAGCCTAGGTTTACTACAATCGGATAAGTCGTTTAAAAATAACAGCGATTTAAATGATTACACATTCAATAGCTTCCCCCACTCTTATTAAGGTCGGTACGCCATTGAGCCTTAGACCAAAATGATGCAGAATTGTCTAAGCTTTCTAACGATGTTACCAAAGGTATGCCTTAATGTGGGAATTTTCGGAGAAATTTATAATTTTATTTTTTAATTTTCAATTGCGCCCTTGCGATGAATTACGGAACTTAAAATAATTTCCAGGATTTTCTCGTGGCGATTTTATAATGAATTTTTTTCTCCACTTTTTATGTCCACTAGTTTCTGAAATATGGCCGGTGGCCAGCCTTAATGAAACACCCTGTATATATATATATATATATATATATATATATATATATATATATATATATATATATATATATATATATATATATATATATTATATATTATTATATGACTAGTCACATTTGTGGCAAGGTGTCTGCAAGTTTGAATTTTCATACAGACCCATAAGACTGGAATATAGAAACGTTGCTATAAGCAGGTAGTTAATGTAAATGAAGAGAAGCTATAAACTAAGGCATCAAAGTGCTAATAATGACAAAGTAATAACAGTATATAAATTGTGAATTATTAAAACTACCAACATACATACAGTAAAAGATTGCTTCGAGTGGGAAAAAAGAATCTGTTAATAACTGCAGACTTGAGTTAATCTACTGTGTTTATTTTATTGACACTTGTTTTACTTTGAAACAGATGGACAGTTCAGACGTGTTAATGTATTTTCACTATTAAGAGAAATTCTATTTACAGAAGCATTTTTCACCCTGTCTGCTATTATTTTTTGTTTGTTTTGATGTTTATGCTTTAAAAACTTGGCGAGTTTATTTTAAATGTCTATTTTTATGTCGAATTGTGGCAAGGTTTTAAAAATTTTAAGTGGTAATTTGAAGTACAAAATTCATTTATGAACTTTATAACTAAACCAATTGTTCAATATATTTTAATTGCAATATAGGTACTTTAATAACTCTTTTAAGCGCACTATTTCCATTATACTTTTGTGTTTTTTCCGCCCAACTCACAATGGTAATGTTATTTATCGATTTACCAATTTGTTTATGACGTTTTATTTCGTTTCGTTAGCAATTTCGGGATTGCGCGGCCATTGCTGTGATAACGTTTTTTTTGTTTACGGTTTAGACAACGCATCAAGGGTTTTTTTAATATTTCAGATATTATTGAAAACTGTAGTTAAAATTAAGATTTGTAAATATAGAGGTTTGATAGATTTAACGCCGCGAAAAGTAATATTTCGTAAATTAAGTTTGATGACCTCTCATCCCACGCTTGCGTTAATTTGTTATTGTGTGTGATTATTTTAAAGCTTTATTTATATAGCACAAGTCCAGCAGCACATTTGCCAATCCATCTGGTTGAATTCTACGCAAGGTAAGCAAGTGTTTGTTTGTTTTCGAACTTTGATGTCAAATACTAGCGTTTATTTGTATGCCAATTATACCAATATTGATAGTTCTAACAAACTGGCAACCTTTGATTAACGACTTCCGATTTTAATCAATGACATTCTTATTCACCCACCCCTTTTCACTAAGCTATCGCCAATTATAACTACCTGTTTCGCTTCGTTGTGTGCTTGTTTGAGTGGGCGAAGCGTTTGTAATAACCAAATAAACCAAAACTATTCTCGTCTTGAATAAATGAAAACACCACTTTTACGCATAAAACTAAATCAGCCCCCACTAAAGAATCCAAACAATATTTCTTGGTTCATCAATAATTAATTGTAGTAAAATAAAAGATAATTCTGAACAAGCAAGATTAAGCAAATCATGTTTGCCCTTACACGCCATTTTATTTCAGAATCCTGTTACACTTCATAAAGCTGTTATAGTTGTTGGCAATTTATCTTATACTCTTGCTAAGGTGTGTTAGAAAGAATGGGTCAGCACTAAGCTGGAGATATTAGACATTGAAATATTATGTTTAAGCTCATCATCCCTTTATACGAATGTCGCTGGTTTAAGAGATACAGAGTGTCAAGGTTTTTATTTTATTCTGAAAGTTCTCAATAATTGAGAAGGTTTTGAAAGCATGAATCTGAAAATTGGCAGTGTTGGGTTTTGTGGTGTCAGAATTACAAATGTGAAACTTATTTTGACGTTGCTCCTCGAAGGCGCTAGTTTCATGGTATTACTTAGGTAAATGAATACGTATTTTTTTATCTGTTGAGCTATGCCTGAAGAAAGTTAAAAATCTAAAAAAAAACGTTAAATTCTACATAAAAAAGGTACTCTTGTTTAGGTGGCCTATACATGCGGTACCTACCACGCAAATGTGAAATGTTACAATATATATTTAAAGTAAGGTTGGACTGCTTCGTCACGTCAAGCACTTTAAATCCCATTTTAATTTTTTTATCTTCGGTGGTATCGTGGTTTATCATGTTTTCAACGGTTCAGCTCTTTCATTTAACCGGAATGGGCCCCAGTTATAAGTTGAACTAATCCATAAGAAACGTGCTGCTGCTCCTTATATTACAGAACTATCAACTTGATTTGTAGAAGTTAATAAGAGTGATGTCTACCTTGCAGATTCTATTTCTTAGAATTCATTTGCAGGAGTTTTCAATTTTGCCTTACTCAGCAGTTTTTTTAAGGCCAATAAACTCTCATATCCGGTGGATTATTGATTTTTAGAAGAAGATGTATTTCCCTGAAAATATCATTGGTTCAGGTTAATAAATGTTGTTATTTGTTGAGTGATCAGCTTATTTCCAGTTCTGTTTTTTTAGCACGACGTTTCTGAAGCGGACTCTGCTTCCGTCATTAGTCCTGAGATAAACTGATTTCACATTTGAGTCGAATTCATTTACTATGATTATTTCTCAAGCACTTAACTACTCTCAGATTCGAACTTGGTAGCTTTCACTTACTTGTCTGACACCTTACCGTTGAGTTACTAAGTAATCAAGTATACATTTTGCAGCAACTTATTGCGAGGGAGTATTTCGCCTAAGCTATTCGCGCATTATTCGTATATATATGGGTTTCATGTCTAAATCGCTTCTTTGAGTTTTGGCGAGTGGTATTATCGTCATTTGTGACTATCTGTATGTAATCCCATTCGAGTCGGTTGTCTTTGTTCCAGGCATGTTCAGCGATTCTTGATCCTTCTGTTTAAGTTCTCGCTTTGAGTGGTCTACTGTTCTCGCGTATGTTTGGTCTGCCGCATTCTTATGGCAGGTTATGTACACAATTCTTGGAATTCTGGACTTCACTGTGTGGTTTGATTTTGGTTATTATTACCCAGAGGGTAATAATAAGGCATTTGCTTCGTATTTTGTCCGAGGTACATACTACAGATGGTATTACCGTTGGGTATTTAGGTTATTATTCCTTAAGTTAGGTGTTTTATCGGAGTAGCTATTTTGTTTGTATCTTGCAGATATTTTCATTTTTTTTCAGCTCCTCTTGTTTTGGGTATATTGTTTATCGTACAACCATCTCGCCACACTTTTGTGGTGATTGTAGTTGTAGTGTAGGTACCCCGTGTGGGTGGGGTTCCTGTATACATTTGTGCACAGGAATGACATGTGTACAAGTACATTCAGGAATGACTGTTTTTGTTCCGAATCAATTCTATTTTAAATTTTAGGGAGGGTGAGTGTCTACTTAGATGATCTAGAAATTCATTTAGCTGATGCTTACTTACCCTGTTGGGAAACTACGAAGGTATTGTCTACGTATCTAAGCCACATCCTTGGTTTTTGTGTGGATTCGGATGTCGCTTGATCTTTGAAGTCTTCCTTGGTATATATTTCTCACTATGGTTGATAGTGGGAAACCCATCGCCATCTCAAAGTCTTGTTGGAAGAATTTGTCTTTTACTTGGAAGTGTGTTGTTCTAATGCATATTGTCAAAAGTTCCATTATTGTGTTTACAGAGAGTTTCGTACGTTCGTCTAGCGTTTCATCCATTTTCAGTTAGTCCCGACAGTTAGTGCCTTGTCGATAAGCAGATTTGTGAATAGGCTCACGATGTCGAAGCTTACCAGTATCTGTTCGTGGTTGGGTTGGCGCTTTTTGTCGATTTCTACAAAGTTCTGCGTATTCTTGACTATATCTTACAATTTTTCGCATTCCTCTCGTGTGGATCTTTGTTAGGCTGTACAGATGCGGAGGTTTGCTGTAGCATGGGGTAAGTTTAGTTCTGTGGTAATAGGGGAACTCGCCTTTATGTTTTGCCATCGTCTGGTATATGTCTTTCGATAGATGGTGTGTCTTTTGGTATTTGTTTGTACTCGACCGCTTCTAGTAGTTGTTAGATCTTAATCTTATTTTTAATCAATGGGTCATTCTTAAGGGAAATGCTCGCTTTCATTTGTAGCTTAGAGATATTAGGTTTACCTCGCCTAGGTGAATCTAGGACTGTCCTAACCTTACTTCTGTATTATTCAGATTCGTCAGGATCGAATTTTTTAGCTGTTCCTTTAACTGCTGTTGTTAAGTTCGCTGTCGGAATATACCTGGGTGTTATCCCTTAATTTAATCCTTCATTTCGTTTTCGTTCAACCGTCCTTCAGAGATGTTTATGCCAGTATTTTTGGTTTTTAAATTTCTAGGTCAGTGATCCTGAAGAAGTCAAAGAAGTTAGGTTTTTACATTTACAGGAATCTACCAACATCCGAGGTTCAAGAGATCAATAAACTTTTGTCTAGGACACGTCCATTTCAGGAAACTAGTTCTGTTTTTAGAAGTTTACACCCGGTCCAGTTGAATAAACTTTGGCCTATAAACTTAAAGGTATCAAGCTTTGGTTCCATTTTCGGATTCCTAAGAATCACCGTGTATCTCTCTCTCTCTCTCTCTCTCTCTCTCTCTTATCTTTGATCCGATTTTCAAAGTCAATGAACTTCGTGGTCTCAGGAATCAAATTCTATTTTTATATTTTTTTAGAACAGTAAGGGGGCACCTCCAGAGGTCAGTAAACTCTAACGGTGAAGAGGTCACACGCATGATCTTGATTATTGTAATTCTCTATCTATCTGTCTCTATCTTTCACATGTAAATTCCCTATGTGAGCGAGAACCAACAATACAATACTTCGAAGGTGTGCTACAAGGATCGAATTTAGTACCACTTTCGTTTATTCTGTTGTTAAGAACTTAAAGCATTATTTAAAACGTCATTCCTTAATGTGTCCGGACGACATAAAATTATTTCATGAAGTTCTGACTGTATTACCTTTGAAAATGATCTAAACACTCTTGCAACATGGTGTGTTAGTATTGCTTTAGAACTCAATCTCTATAGGTGTATAAAATTACGTTCGGTAGAATTGCTAATCCTATGCAGTTTAGTTATAAATTTTAAGTTAATTTGTAGAGACTGGATAGTGTATTTAAAATACTTAGCTTTTGTGTTTAAATGGTGTATTTTTATATTTATATAAGTAATTTCGATAACAATTACAGTTATCGTCCTCAGTAGTGATAAGATCTCTTAGAGTTGTTTAAGGTGTTAGAACAAATCTATCAAATATGTCATGTTTGTTTTAATACCTTAAACAATTCTAAAACATTTTACCACTACTGAGGACGATGACTGTACTTGTTATCGAAACGTATAGATAGATAAAGTGAAAACAATATGTTCAAAACGATAGGATCTGAAAAAAGGAAGAAAAATAAAATATTGCTAAAACACTTAAAGAAGACGGCTACCCCGATCTAACACCTAACCT